>JAVSCE010016492.1:0-31801 GCA_032199065.1 Smutsia gigantea | reverse complement strand
AGATGTTTCTTAATTATGGGGTTTGGCTAATAATTTTAATTGTTTGTAGCTCAGTGTTTTTCATAGTCATATAGACAAAAATGGATTCATTTGAAACATACGGGTGCTTCTTACTGCATGTTGCTCTGTAACTGGTTTGTTTGGGACCAAAGAAATGCTTGCTGTTCAACTGTAGTAAAAAAAAAGAAAAGATTTGGCAAAAGCCCATAGTTACATAGTAATGATGTTTCAAAAAAAAGTTCTTTTAATTTGTACATGAACCATGAAGTGTATTTTTTCACACTTCTCGGGCAGTAAACATTGTGTTTGCTACCAAAGTGAAAGAAACTACTTTTCAAAAAAAATATGCTTTACTTGCCTAAGCTTTTCTGTTGGCCACAATTTCATGCATTTCAAGGTATTGTAACTTAAGCACCTACTCACGCTGACAGCAGCCTTTTGCCTTTGAGGTCAGATGTCAGATATCAGCTGCAGCGCTGCGGATTGAGGAGCTGCATGGAATATTTGGACATTCTTGAGATCTGTTCACAGCTCTCAGCCAGCCCGGGCTGTTCCCTCACCCCTTCTGGCTCCCTAACCTAGTCGTACAAGTGCCACTGAGCTGCCCACGATTGAGGCATCACCCCGGTGCGCGTAGCACGTGGCCTCCCACTCACGTCAGCTCCTGCTCTTACCATTTCATTACAGTAACTGATTCCTTTTGGGCCCAGCATGTTCCAGAGCTGTGATCTGAACTTTCACTATACAAGGTCTCTAATCTTTTTAATCTCCTTATTCAATTCACAGTATCTGGTGAAAAAGTTACTGCCACATTCTTAATTCAATGTGAAAGTGGTATGTAAATTAGGAGGGAGTTCAAGGTTACCATCTCAGCACAAAGATAAAGAAAGGGCAGGCAGGCCAATACCAGGGCCTTTGCTGGACTCCTTGGGGACAGATGCCATGATGAGCAACTTTTAGAGAAATGCTAAAAATGCCCTAGAGTCAGTTTAGGGCAGTGGATCGATCTCCTGGGCTGCTGTAACAAAGGGCCCCAAACAGGATGGTGTCCTTTGTCTGTCTTTCCAAAACCCTCCTCCACCTCTCAGCCCCTTATGCTACAATCTGGCCGTGTGGCTTGCTTTCTTACATACACCACACTTGCTCACCGCACTGTTTCAGGGCCTTGGGCTTGCTGTTCCTTCTGCACAGAAGACACTTTCCCCAAATTATGCCGAACCTAACACTCTCACTTCTTTAGGATGGCTCACTGCTAACTCCTCAAATAACTCTGTAACAAGCTTGTGTTAGAACCCAAGTCCCCCTTCCACTCCCTGCTTTTATTGTCTGAAATTGTGTCTTTAATTTATGTGTTTACTTATATATTGTCTCTTTCCCTCATTACCATAAGTTTGTAGGCCAAGGATCATATTCTTTATATTTACATATTCTTGGGGTCTGCTAAAGTGCATAGATGCGCAGGTATATTTATTCAGTAACATAATAAATAAAGAGGGGATCTGAACATTGAAAATTTGTCTGTACATGTGAGACTATTACAGCCTGATTGGGAAGAGCATGTTTGCTTTAACAGGAAACTTTTCCTTTAGCTCCATATCAGGAGGAATGCCTTCTCAACCCCAATTTTATTGAGATATAATTGACATAAAGTTATAAGGTAATTAGTGTGCCAGGGCATGATTTGATATATGTATACACTGTGAAAGGATTCCTCCAGCTAGTTAATTAACACATCCATTACCTTACACATTTACCTTTTGTGTGTAGGTGTTAAGTTCTCTCTTAGCAAGTTTCAATTGTACAGTACAGTGTTTGCACTGCAGTGACCATCTTTCACTCAGCATAATGTTTTTGAGGTTCATCTCTGAGGTAGTTGCTTCAGTACTTCATTCCTTATTGTTGCTGAATGGTACTCCATGTGTGAATACACCACCTTTTGTTTATTAATTCACCATTTGTTAGATACTTGGGGTATTTCCAACATTGGGCCACTTATAAACACTCACATACAAATTTTTGTTTGGATATACATCATATCTCTCAGGTATATAATTAGGAATGGGAACCCTAGATCATTTGGTAAATCTGTTTATTTTAAAGAACTGCAAACCTATACTTCAAAGTGAGTGTATCATTTTACAATCCTTCCAGCAATGAATGAGGATTCCAATTTCTCCACATCTTAGCCAACCCTTGTTGTTATCCATCTTTTTTATTATACACACTCTTGTGGGTGTGAGGTGAGCTCTCATGTTTTTGATTCGTGTTTCCCTAATGGCTGATGACGAGCATCTTTTCATGTGTGCATTGACATTTGCATAGATTCTTTGCAAAAGATGTTTAATTCCTTTGTCCATTTCCTAGTTGGGTAATTTGCCTTTTTGTTATTCATTTACACAACTTTCTACCATTTTGTATGTTGTGTTTTTATTTCCCTAATGGTGGCATTTGAAGCACAAAAGCTTTTAATTTTGAGGAATCCAGATTTATCTCTCTTTTTTTTTCTTTAATTGCTTGTAATCTTGGTATTGTATTTAAGAAATCATTGCCTCATTAAAGGCTACAAAGATTTACTCCTATGCTTTCTTCTAAGAATTTTGTAGTTTCAGCCTTTACGTTCTGATCGTTGATCCATTTTAAGTAAGGCATGAGATAGGGGTTGAAATTCATTCTTAGGTATGTGAGCATAGTGTTCTCCCTGCACCATTTGTTGCGGAGACCATTCCTTCCCTGTTGAATGGTCTTAGTCCTTGCTGAAAATCATTTGAGCTCAAATGATCATTTCTGCGCCATCAGTTCTATTCTACTGCTCTGTGTATGTACTTCAGACAGTACCACATTTTGTGATCACTGTTGATTTGTAGCAAGTCTTGAAATTGGGAAGTGTGAGTTCACCAAATTTGTTCCTTTTTCCCTCAAGATTATTTTGGTTATTCTGGGTGCTTTGAAGTTCCATCACTATTTTAAGAGCAGCTTGTGAATTTCTGCCTAAAAGCCAATAAGGGCTTTGATAGATATTGCAAGGTATTTGTAGACTGATGAAGGAAGCATAGCAGTTCAAACGTATCAAGTCTTCTGATGACTGCTGAACGGCTTTCCACTTGTTTCAATATTCTTTTTATTTTGTTCAACTACACTTGGTATGTTTAGTGGAGAATTCTTACACTTCATTTGTTACATTTATTTCTAAGCATGTAATTCTATTTGGTTCCATTATAAATAGAATTGTTTTCTCTATTTAATTTTTCGATTATTCATTGCTAGTATATAGGAACACAACTGATTTTTGTGCTATTATATCCTGTAACCTTGCTGACCTCAGCTGTTCAAGTAAATTTTTAGTGAATGCTTTAGTATTTTCTATGTGCAAGGTAAGGTTCTTCACTTATAGAGATGATTTTGTTACTTCCTTTTCAATTTAAATGCCTTTTATTTGTTTGCCTAATTATCCTGGTTAGGACCTCCCAGAGCAATGTCTAATAGATGTGGTAAGGAAGACATTCTGCTTTGTTCCAGCACTTAGTGGGAACATGTTCAGTGTTTCACCATTAAGTATAATGTTGGCTATCGCATTATCAGACTGAGGAAATTCCCTTTTGTCTCTGCTTTGCTGAGTGTTTATCATGAAAGGCCACTGGATTTTTGACAAATGCTTTGTATCTATTGAGATGAGCATATTGTTCTTGTCTTTATTCTATTTGTATAGTGTGTTATATCAATTGATCTTTGAATGTCAAAGCAAATATGCATGCATTTCATGATAAATTCTAGTGCATTACAGCGTATAGTCCTTTTTATATGTTGCTGGATTCACTTTCCTAGTATTTTGCTGGGGGTTTTGCATTTACATTCATAAGAGATATTATCTATTCTTTTTTCCTGTGATGTCTTTGTCTGGTATTAGTATCAGGGTAATACTGAGCTCACTGAATGAGTTAGAAAATGTTCTCTGCTTTCTATGCTGAAAGAGTTTATGAAGAACTTTTATTAATTTTTCTTTAAATGTTAAATGGAATTCATCAGTGAAGGTTTCTGGTCTTGAGTTTTCCTTTGTGTGAAGTGTAAAAGTCACTAATTCACACTCTTCTCGATTTTTTATAAGTCTATTCAGATTTTGTGAGGTGCCATTCTGTGTGTTTGTCCATTTCATCTAAGTCATTCACCTTCTTGACATAGTTATTCATAGTATTTCCATATAATATTTTAAATTTCTCTGAGATCAATAATATTGTTCCCTCTTTTATTCCTGCATCTAGCAGTTTGGTTCTCTTTTCTTTTTTGCTTGGTCCATCTCAGCCAGGATACTTTTAATTGTCAATTACAGACAATACAGTATAAATAATAGATGCACATTTCTCCTGTCTCAGAGGTAATTGTTGGAATCAAGTGAAATAATAGATCTTTGAGTATTTTGACAAGTATGAAGTACTAATCAAATGTAAAGTAATATGATTGCATACTATTTCTTGAAATGTATTCTCTCATTGCTTTGCCTCTAAATGCTAGCAGAAAAATAAGAAAAACATATTTTTCAGAAATCAGTTTACATACATGATTTAGGATCCCTTTTCATTGTAATGGGAAATTTTAGGACAAAATTTTGCAAAAAAATTATGACATTTGATGCCATAACAAAGACTTATTTTTACCAATTGCTGCATTTATTTTACAACCAATTAGGAAAGTTTACATGTATAGAAGTGCGGTTTCATCTTGAACGACAAATGGGATACTATCTGATCCAGATGTACATTCCCAGCCTTCTGATTGTTATTCTATCCTGGGTTTCCTTCTGGATCAACATGGACGCAGCTCCAGCCAGGGTAGCTTTGGGGATAACTACTGTGCTGACGATGACCACGCAGAGCTCAGGGTCACGGGCTTCCTTGCCCAAGGTAAGTGCATGGAATGGATGTGTGCATATATCTGCACAAATTTATATATGTATATATAAAATTGTTAGTTTTTACCAGATGTTTCTACTATTTTACCATTTATTACTCCCTACCAATTTTTAAAGGAATGTATAACTAAGGCAGAAAAATATGTAAAACACAGAAATAGAAAAAGAAAAAACATTTTGCAAGTCAATGATATCTTCTCTTCATGTTTTGTGTTATGACCCCCAATTATTTAAACATCAGTAAAACTCATACACTATAGAATTTTTTATCTATAGATTCAAAACATTTAGAAATCTATCAAATGTGTACAAATTAAATCTATACAGTAACTTCAAGTGGTGACCCAGTACTCCATTGTATGGATGGGCTATAATGACATACTTACTAACTATTAGGACTACCACCATAATCAACATTTACATAATGAATGTTACATACATGAATATATATGTGTGCATATATACATATGTATGCACACACATATATGTGTGTATATAGCTTTACATACATTTTATGTTATTTTCTTAGTATAAATTCTTATATCTGGAATTGCTATACTGATAGCTGCATACACTGATATTTATTGCCTAATTTCCCTCTGGAAAAATGAATAGCTATTACACTCCCACAAATATTGTATGGGAGTGCCCCAGGGCTACACCCTGGGCCAAATACAGCATTTGTTATTTTTGTGTGTTTCCCCACCTCTGCCTTTTAAGTAACCAGAGGTCAATAAAGAGGAAAGTTTATCTAATACCATGATTTAGTCCATGTTGAACTGCCAGAATTAAAATAAACTGCTTTCTGAGGTTTGTAAAAGACCCAGTATTTCTTTTCACAGGACATGCTGAAATAAAATAGAAGAAGCTCTTTTCACCTATTTAGCAGCATAGCAATAGAAAATTATTCTCTTTCCTAAATGACTTTTAAGAAAGAAATTTCCATCGAAATTAAGTAATCCTGTCTAGCTTCCAATGAGCTTCACTATTATTTTTATTACAACGATGTAGATGTAACAAAATTATATTAACTTTTCTTGTGCATTAAATGCTATCTCCCTACGATCTAATTATAAATCTACTGTCCTGGATCCCTTAACCCTTACTATGAATTGCATTCTGATTCAATTTATTAGATTAAAATGCCTAAATAAAAGTTGATAATAGGACATTTTATCATTTAAAAAGCACTTAGCCTAGGAAGAACTTGACAAAATACTCATTTCGATTTGCTAGGATTTAATGGTTGCCTTTCAAAATAAAGTCTGCTTTTAGTAACATTTCATCGTATTTTCCAAATGATCCATATCAACTAGTGTTTTATAAAATTTTCCAAGTGAGAATTATAAATATGCTTATAAGATTAAACTAGTAAGTCTCAGTGCTTATTTATAGATATATAAATGTCTTGAGGGCTCTGAGAAATAGTTGATGTTCAATAGTCAATTTGTAAAGGAGATTGACAGTTTACTCATTGATTTTCCTCATGAGTTAAACAGAAATGAAGGTTCATTTCTTCTGTAAGCTATCAGCCAGAAAGAAGAGAGCACAGTGCTCCGTGTCAGGAAGGGACAGCTTCTATGAGGCGCAGCAGAAAGGCATCTGTATGCAGAGATTAAGGCAGAATTGGGAGAGAACGGAGGTCTGAGTGGAGGAAGCAGAAATAAAGAAAACAATAAATCTGAAAACAGAATGGAGATGCAGGTGTTTGTTAAAAAGAAACAGAAAGGTCTGGGAAGACTTCATACTTTTTCTCAAGAAATAGAAAAGATTTTTTAAAAAGCTTTAATTTCTCCATGATTCAGGAAGGGAATACACTTTCAACCATGAGTTCAGTTATACACATAAATGTATACAAAGCATCTCTATGTCTCAGATTATAGAGAGATTGACCCCTGGAAACGTAGTAACATTTAATTCTGACCCACAAAGAAGAATTGACTAGCAAAGTGATATCTTAAGGGAAGAGGACCATATCATTGTAGGCTTTGTAATAGCTCAGGAATAAAAAGTTGAGTGTATTCAATTATGTACCTTAGAATTTAGGAAGGTAGACACCAAAGAACCAGAATTAAGTACAAGAATTAACATACTGGATGAGACTATTGAAAAGAATAGAGAGTCTCTTGAAAAATGCAATTCTGGCTTTGGGATTTGGGGGGGCCACAAGACAAGAGGTGGGAGCCCACACTTGCATTTGGGAACAGATGTCTAAACCATACACCTTCTGACCTGCTATTCTCAACCTCACAAAACAATCCTTGGATGCCCGAACATCTTGCCACTGAATCTTCCTGCTGGCAAAATCTAGAAAATAGGAAAACAAAATTAAACTCAGGGAAATAAAAGGGGATTATCAGACATAGGAGGAAGAAACAGTAAATCATTAATTTATGGTAATTGCTTAGTGTTTTGTCCAGGCTTTGTGCCAATACATTCCCTGTGGGATGCGAAGGAGCTTGGAAATCAGTCAAATAAGGCTCAGAGTAGAAAATCTCAAATATTCTTCAGCCAGCATCTTGAGAACTACAAAGCAGAGATTCCCCTCTGATATTTCCTGTTGTATTGGCCCCTGCAGTGTCATAATAAATCAAGTATGTGATAGCCCGAAGCAAGAACACTCCTGCGACTCATTTCTTTGAACATGGAGCTATTTGGCCTTCTGCAATGCCGTATCAGGTGGCCAGAAGAGGGTGATAATGCATTCTATTGCCAGCAATTTTTCAAAGTTGTTTCGCTTTAGCAACACCTCCTAACACTGTGTGCTTGGAGCCGAGTGAGAAAAAATGGTGTTGCACATAGAGCCATGTCATGAAGGGTTTTGTAGATGTTGGTAAAAGGTAGGCTTATTTGGAGTTGATCTTCTATGAGACCAGGTAGAAGTGGTAGAAGTGGAAGCAGAGACATTACCAAGCAAACTATTAGAGTCCAGAGCAGAGGAGCATCTGGCTAGATTGGTAGCAATGGAAGAGGAGAGTAGAAGTTGAATTTAGAAAGATGTAAATGTTTTGGGGAAAATGGATTTGGAAGTGAAATAGACAGATTTGTTTAAGAATTGGACACTGAAGATTAAGGGAAAGGCGGGAGTTAAAGGTAGCATTCAGGTGAGTGACTGGGCAAGTGGTGGTGATAGTTAACTGATGAGGAAGCGGAGGGAGGTAGCTGATCTGCGGTTGAACGTGTCACTTTGACATATTTATAAGTAAGACGACCACGTGGAATTGTCACAGAGTCACACTTCTGAAGTTCTGACGAGGGACACCCAGATTCTGGTCTGTTCCCTTTTTGTCTTCCCATTTTTTGGGACTGCAGGTAACATGGCCATGACCGGCAACACACTCTTTCCATGGAAGAGTGCAGCAAAGCAGAAAGGCAAGCAGAAACATGTAAGGCCTTTGCTCAGGACTGGCGCACAGTCACTTCTGTTCTCATTCTGTAAGTCACAGCCAAACCCATCGTCAAGGGGGTGGGAGAAGGTACTCCACCCACAGGGTAGCCTTGGAGAGGACGGAGGAAAAGAGGACTGCCAACAAATAATCTTATCAACCTCAGGAAGAATGATTTGTTAGAAGTTTTGTCTCCTTTCTTAGACCAGACTCTGTCATATTAGTAGATACTCAGGAAAAGAAGTGGGGGAGAAGGGGTGGAAAGAGTAAAGACGGAGGGATCGGTGGAAGACCCTACCTGGCATTCTCCCCCTCGGCCCCTCCACTATGGCTGTCTCATTCAGAACAGAGCCACTGAAGGTTAGAGAATAAGACACACTTGAAATTTCAAAGGTGGCTAATAAGTTAAACATTTAACAGAAATTCAGACACCTAAAGCTTATGAAAATTGGAAATTCTTCACTAAAAACTGTTTATCATGAATAATTTCCTCTCACTTTGTTTTCCCCCATTCAATTTGTCTGTAACGCTCCGTGAGTAGCTTTTGAGAGGAAGAGACATCTTTCACACATTTCTATCCTCAGAGCTTTAATCAGTATATAATATGTGTCTAGTGAGTAAATATCATGCTGATATTTAAAGATAATGTGAGATTTTAAACATTAATTTAGTACTTAGTCTTAGCTTGAAAAGCAAGAGAGCCTGTTTTTATTTTTTTTCATCTCTTGGTACAAAGAATACAAAACCTCAATTGAATTACTCCTTACTTATGCGGAACCATATTTTTCCCCCTGAGTATCATCAAATAAATGAAAAGGAATTTAAATATTATATATATCTACCTTACAGTATAAAGATATTGGTTATTAGAAAACATAAGAAAGATAGCTTTCATATTAAGTTTGTATCTTTTATGAAGATGCCAACTACAGAAGTGATTACGAGAGTTAGAAAATGTACATTGCACCATGGATACAATGATTTACTTGGATATGCTATGGGCACACAGAGATTTATATGTCAGAGGACACTGAAAAAATAGGGGATGAGAAAGAAAATGAAGGTTTTGTACTCGCTATTGTGTTCTTACCTAATTACCTTTCATTCTTCTCAAAAAATTTGTTCTCACTGTCAAAAAATACCCTGCAATTCTCAAGGAGAACAAGTGGTAAATGTGAGCAGTAATAGAAATGGGGGGAGGGCTCTGCGTGGTCATCACGCTTTACTATTAATACGGCAATCAATAACTGTTCCTGTCGGTGATGTTTTGGTTCTCACCGCTTAAATACTATATTCTAATATCTATTCAAAATACAGTCAACTAAAACTAATCAAGTTCAGTACAAATACGATGCAAGTGGGTTCATTTTAATTTATTAATGTGACAGAAAATTTAATATATCATAACTTTATAATACAATATTTGACGAGGGCAATACATTTAGTTTTTCAAAAATTTCCATTGAACATACTGATAATTTGGGTCCCTATTACATTCACTCAGGGAAAAAAGAAAAAGA
Organism: Smutsia gigantea; assembly: GCA_032199065.1. Classification (NCBI taxonomy): domain Eukaryota; kingdom Metazoa; phylum Chordata; class Mammalia; order Pholidota; family Manidae; genus Smutsia; species Smutsia gigantea. The sequence continues at coordinate 21,992 of JAVSCE010016492.1, read as the reverse complement.
AAAAAGGCACAGAAAATAAAAGAATAATTGCTATTTTTTTTGTTAAGATCACAAGATACATGCATATGAATGTCTAATTTTATTAGTGTTGTATTTATCATCTCTAAACAGATAATATCTTAGCATAGGTGGGTCCTATAATAAGGCGAATAGAAATTGATGACTATCTCTGGCTCTACATTTGATCTTAGAGACTACATTTACTCGGCTTATTAGATCTCATTAAGCAGAATAGTCATAATTATCAAGCATGTCCTCTGTAGTTGACATAGTGACAGAGACACTGCCTCAATTCTTAAATCTGATGGTACAATTAGGAAAAAGTATATAATCATACCACAAAGTTTAAAAATTTTTTGAAATGACATAATACTGTGGTTTTGGCATCAAACTAAGTTTTAAAACAAAATACGTATATGCAACGTTGAGAGAATTTTACATAAATAATGTCTAAAAGTCCTTGTACTGAATCATACCATGAACCTGCCTGACAGATGAAAATGGTTGTAAGATTCCCCTTTCGCTAGTGGAATAAAGACTGTGGTCCCAAATCAGTGTTGAAAAGTAGCTAACAGGCTTTATCTGTCTTCTTGATTCCTGTTTGAAGTTATAAATGAAAGTCTTATCCCTCAGAGAAAAAGGGAAAAGGGAAGTATATGGTTAACATAAAGATGATGTGGTAGAAATACAAAACCTCAGTACAAACATTTAGAAGACAGATAAGTCACAAATATAATTTAACCTTAACTGAGTAGGTCAAAAAAGATAATATCTTAAGGAATGCCAGTAACGAACCGCATACACCTGAGAAACATTTCCAGAGGCATCTAGATTTTATAGTTGCCTTTAAATGTTAAACGTACGCGTCACGTCCTCTAGAAGAGATGATGGTAAAGCTCATAACTGAAGCAGAAGTCAAAGATAACTCGGTGACCTTTCACAATCCCTTTGCCTTTTTCACTGCACTTTTCGTATCTGGTGACCGGAGGGATGGGTCAAATCCATCATTTTGGACATAATGCAGCTCGGTTAAATTATTATTCTCTGCTACATTTCATTTCTTAAAATGAAAAGCTTTATGTGGAAAATAAATGATGTGTTCAAAGCATCATTCATTTACTAAGGGCTAGCGGCGCATGCTCAGTGTGGCCATGACATCACTAGGACTCTGCGGTTGGAGGCAGCCCAGCAGGATGATAAACGACAAAGCCTGTAAAACCCTGAGCTGTGGGATTCACTGCCCGGAGTCCTACGGGGACTTCATTTCGCTCTTTTCAATTTCACGTCATTCCACATCAACACCTGTTTTTAAAACGTTGTTTTGCTTTTCCCTTTCTCTCACTGGCTGTAGGTCTTAAATGAAGCGCTGCACGATTTTGAGACAAATATTATTTTTTCCTATAAACATTACAAAACGCAAAACCCCTATATAGGCTTTATACCAGAGAGAAAAGTAAGATTAAGTTGACTACAATTTTGGATTTCACAAAACCAAAGATCAAGGAATGGTCATTGTGATCTGAAATACGATCCCTGGGAAAAAAAGCTTATCTCAGAGAAAATGCATTTAGCTGTGCACTTGAGTCGCTTGCCCAGTGCGTAAGCACAACTGCTCATCAGTTTACTGGACGATTCCTAGGAACTGGGAGAATTCCCAGGACTGTCATGAAAGGGTGAACAAAGCCCACTATTAAAGGCCTCTTCCAGCTAATCCAGAGCAATACACTGTGATATTGTGTTAGGCCCCTTTCTCAAATGAAAAGCAAATTTAGATAGAGAAAAGAAAAACAGTCACTCTCAAATGGCTTCTCAAAAACTGACCTTATAGAGTGCCTCCATGTAGGTTTACATGAGATGCTGTGATTCTGTCTCCAGGTTCTGGATTAATCAATTTCTTATTCTTAAATTTAAGTCATGCTGTGTGTAGATGCATTTTCAATTCCTGTTCCTAGAAACTATTGATTAATAGTAGTCTGGGTCATATTTCATAATTTTGTAAGTATGATCTGTGATAATTTAGTCATGCCCACTCGCTTGCATCATTGGAAGTGTAGATGTGGAGAAATTCATGCTTAGGCAAACTAAACTCCCTGAACAGGACTGCTTCTCAGGGTCAAGGTGATTTGATCCTAATCTTTGTGACCAGGATGACAATTATATACATACATATTTTAATTCGGGACACAAGATGAAGACTTTCTCTATTTTTTTAATGGTAACATGGCGAAGTAAAATTAATGTAAAAATTTTCTGGAAAAAAATAACATGATATAAGAAGTCTTCAGAACAGTGATGCTTATGTTCCTTTCCTTGTGTTATAAAACATTTTTTTGTAATGAAAACAAAAGTCTTTGCAGTAGCCTAGCTCTGCACACTCAAATGATAATTTATCAAGCTGATCTCTTCCTAGATTATCACATGACAAGAAGGCAGTGGTCTCCCAGCTCACAGATACACTTGGTTATAATTAATGTGATAATGGTGAGAGGACATTCATTGCGTTTCAGAGGATAAAATATTTCCCTGATCTAGTTTTGCTTCACCAGAGCAACTAGCTCTGTTTTGTGGAAAATGCCATGTTCATGTCTCCTTTTCCCACATTGTCTGCTAGGAAGTTGATTGTCAGATTTTAGGATCAACAAAAGTGAATACGGAGGACCTTACAGCATGTATTTTGTATAGTGACTTTCCTTCTAACTGTCAGATAAAAGTTTAAAAGGCTGGAATATTAAAGTACACAGAGTTAGTTCCACTCACTGCTCAGAGTTGTTAACATGAAGTGGTATCTTAAACAGAGACAGCCTAATACTTGGTGATAAAAACAGCACTTAAGTTTAGGGTCTTAGAGCCAGATTAGTTATATTCAAATCCTAGCTTTGCAACTTGGCAGCTGTCTCGGTTCAGGCTGTTATGATAAAATACCAGGGACTGGGTGCTTTTATTTATTTCTCTCAGTTCTGGAGTCTGAGGTAGTCCAAGATCTGAGAAGTCCAAGGTGCCGGCAGGATCAGTGTCTGATGTGCCTACTTCCAGGCTCATAGATGCAATCTTCTAGCTCTGTCCTTCCCCGGTGGGAGGGACAAGGGAGCCGTCGCTGCTGCCACTCAGAGGGCTCCACCCTCAGGACCTAATCACCTTCAAAGGCCCCACCTCCTAATCCCATCACCTTGGGGGTTAGTGTTTCCACATAGAAATTTTGGAGGGACATATTCAGTCAATAGCAGTAGCTATATGACAAGTTGTTTTAATGTGCTTCTGTCTCCTCATTTTTAAATGGGAATGGTTTCCTCAGTGGTTGTGAGAACTGCAAGTGTTATTTTTGGACAGTAGGTCTATGGACACTACTAAGATCATTCCCTGGCACATTAGTTATTATAATTATTTCTCTAAATAAATGGCCAATAATTCCAAGTCATTCCACCTGGATCAATCAATTCAACATTATCTGAGCCTATATCTAACCAGTACTGTACTAAGTCCTACAAATACAAAGATAAATAAGCCCTGGCCCTTGTCTTAGCTCATGGGCTACATTAGCCTAAAAGAAAAAAGATCCATAGATGGACAATGTTAGTAGGGCAGATCAAGGTCAATAATAAGGTGAATTATTTGGTGTTTGCTACCAACACAGTGAGTTAAAATATCCGTATGGATATTTCCCTTTGAAATCTCCAAGAACACGGTCATTTTTGCATTTCTTTAACCAAAGGTTTTCAGAAAATAGCACTTAAGGATTGTGGAGAAAAATAATTGACTGAAGGTGGGGCACCCAGATGGTGTTCTGCAGTCACCTTGGAGGATCTGCGCACAAGAAAATACAGCTACATTGTAACAAGTGATCAGAGAAAGGGGTTCTTTGAGGAAAGTGGAGGTGGGAAGGTCAGAAGGGCCCCCTGGTCTGGGCATCTGGAGGAGCTTTCCAGAGAATGTGGCTTTTAAGCTGAGACCTGAAGGATAAACATCCATTATCCTAAAGAAGGAGCATTCAAGACAGACCTAATAATGTGCAGAGCTGCTGAGACAGGATGGAGCTTTCCAACTGCTTTCAGGTTCTAAGGTGTAAAAGAAGGCAATGTAGTTGGAGCACAATAGCTAGTAAGAAAGTGGCATAAGGTGGTGATTATATGGCCTCAGCGAGGCCTTCATGGATCATAGTTCTCTGTCCTTCTCTGCACATTACCCATTGTAGCCTCTTTACCTCTTTATTGCAGTTCCTTATGTTACCTTTATAAGCTTATTCTTTATTATAAGTTTTTCCCATTTTGAACATAAGTTCCATTAAAGATGGATCGTGCCTGTCTTGCTCATCTCTGTAACTAGAGCACCAGGAACAGAACTTGGGAACATCAGTGAAAGCATACGCTTAGAGGTGTAAGCCAGAGCCAGGCACAAAGGGCTTTACAGCCATAAAACAGATTTCAGACTTAAATTAATAGAAAGCAATGAGGAGATTTAAGTGGAAGGAGACACAGTCAGATTTGCATTTAAATACAATCACTAATTATTATGTTGAGAATAAATTTGAGGGACTAAGAACCAGATTATAGTGCCTGGCCGAGATCAATGTGATGGCAGAAGAGGACAGAAAATGGTAAATAGCAAGAAAGTATAATTAACAGGGCTGGATCTTTGATATGAGAGAATGAGAGGACTTCTGGGTTTTTAGGTGAACGGAGTGTGGCCTTTTAATGAGGAGGAAGAGGCAGTTGGGTGTGCTTGCTGTTTGCATCATGGAGTCTGGTACAGATAAATGGTTTATTTTTGGACAGATTTAAAGCTTGAGGTGTGTGAGACATCAAGTGGTCGCTGTCAACTAAGAGCCTGGGTAGAGAGGGACCTGGTCGGGAAAGATGAACTTGGGGGTCAGGAGCACAGAGGAGGCAATGAATAATACTGAGGAGAGACTGTTGCTTAAAACAATTACGGTTCCAACAGCACAGCTGGAGGTAGGACTGTTGACACGTGGTCAACTGGGTTGGAATGGGACTGACCCAAGGGACAGCAGGCAGAAGGGGATGGAAAGAAGCCTGTAATTCTGCATCACATGAGGAGTGTGTTGTATGTCCTGAGTAAGTTGTGACTATTCTGGAGTAAAATCTTGTCTTTATTTTAAAGTTCCAAGCTCTAGGGTTCTAGCTTCCCAGGTCCCAAGTTTGCTGTACTTGGAGAAACAGCAAGGGTGGAGAAGGAGAAAAAGATTTGACATTGGTGAAGGGGTCACCAGAAACAGAATGTATTCAGGTCATGATGGCGCCTTGTCAAAAGGATGAAAGGGCTAACTTCTAGGGGCTTCTCATGACCCAATCTGGATAATGTGGGCATCGAAACAGATAAACCCCAGTGGACAAAATTATTATTCATTAGTCCATATTGACAAAAAAAAAATGAGTAAACGAATAAATGTGGAGATAGAAATTTCCCTTACTCTACAATACTTAGTAATACATGTAGATGGAATGATGGAATCAGGAAGTCACCATTTGGAAATCACTGTAATCATTGGTTCAGGCAGGAGTCATCAATGACTAGAGGGTGAAAGTTCAAAGAGTGAGAGGGTATTTATGTAGTTTCAAATTATCCTCACACAAGGGAAAATTGGTGACTTTATAGTAGAGAAAACTAGTAGACAACCCCTTAACCAACTGACCAACACTGAGTATCTCCTGATGGGATACGCTGTGAAAAACAGGGCATCGCCTGATAAAGTCCCATAACCCAGGTCTCAGAGGGGGACCATCAGGTGCACCAAAAGCGAGAGGCACTAAAAAATAACTGTTCTGCACTTACCGAAAATCTCAAGGTCACGAGAGGCAAGAAAAGGCTGACCGAGTGTCCCTCATTGAAGATTAGAGAGAAATGAAGAAAAGTGCAGCACAGGATTCTGGAACAAATCCTGGACTGGAAGAAAACAATATTTTTCTGCTAAAAAGGGCATTATTGGGACAATTGGTGAAATAGGAATGGGGTTTTTGGGTTAGACGTTAGTATTTTATTCATGTTCATCTCTTGTTTTTGTGGGGTGTACTAGGGTTATGTAGGAGAGGATCCTTTTCTCTTAGAAAATCCACATAAATACTTAGCAGTAATGGGGCATCATGTCTGCAAATTATACTCAAATAGTTCAGGGAAGGAAATGTAGATAGATATATATATAGCTACAGTTATAGAGAACATAGATATAGATATACATATGCATATACATATAGAAACATATAGATATATATGTGTAGATATAGATACAGATATAGATAATATAGATATAGATAGATCCCGTGGCCAAGTGTTCACAAATGAAGAACTTGGGAGTTTTTTTACTGTTCCTGCAACATGTTTGTAAGGGTAAACTTATTTAAAAATAAAACATATATTTTAGTGAAGAAAATACAAAAGGTCCACAGCATTACATATATTTCAATGTTACTTTGTACTTCTCAAGCATTCTACTATACTATCTCATTTTGTGTGTGGTCTAATGCCTCATTTGAAAAAGAGTTTGCAAAAAGTACACATTTTAATGTATGACTAATATACAAACTTGCAGAATTAATTTCTGAAATATTTTTATGAAGTAAAAAAAGTTGGGGTCATTCCCTTTTTTTCAAGCTGTATATAAATAGTATAATTTAGAATCAGACATTCAGGTTTACTCTCCATGGAAGTAAACATACAAGTCAATCTGCTCACTGTCTCGTTCTCTCTCGGGCAGGTTTCATATGTCAAAGCTATTGACATTTGGATGGCGGTGTGCCTCCTTTTCGTGTTTTCAGCACTTCTGGAATATGCAGCTGTAAATTTTGTATCCAGACAACACAAAGAACTTCTGAGATTTCGACGAAAGAGAAAGAATAAGGTAAGCAATTAGATGAATTGGGTTGGCTGGGTTACCGGTTTTTACTGTAGAGTGAATTTATTATATTTAGTAGAGATGTACAGAGAGAGAGATGGAGACTGGGGACTAAATGATGTGATCTTCCTTTGGTTTTGTCCATTTGGAACTTAAGTTGTCAAAAATAGCTTCAGGGGAAAAAGGTGACATCTAGTTATACTTTACACAGCATATCTGGTGTCATGAGGACTTTATCAACTTTTTTCTAGTGTACTTCCTGGAACACATCACTTTTTGCTTCAGTTAACAAAACTTGTCGTTTCTTACTTGCAACATAAAAGTGTTTCTGATGGCCTTATTTGACATAAGTCATCAAATATAACTATTACAGCTGCTCCTTGTTTCAAACTAATTCCTTTAATTGTTTCCATGAAATAGTACTTATTTACTAATGTTACGGGGTTCATATAAAACTATATGTTCTCTTTTCTATGCATACTTTCATGTTTTTAAGACATTTCTTCTGAATCCCTAAGGGAAACATAGTAAGTGCTATTTTTGCCTTGCTATCCTCTGATACATGAAACGCAGAAGAAATTTTATTTAGAACATCACTAGGAGACCATAGGAAGTCGTAGAAGTAATCTCCTAAGTGAATTTTGATGTACAGAATGGGGTTGTTCTCCTCTTTAAATGTCATCTCTCTTTACATGCACATAGTTTCAATCAACCCCTTTTCCTTTTCTGTAAGGGGAAGTTTCTGTTGACCATCTTAACTGTGAGTTTACTTCTTTTAGTGTGAATGTGCTGACTGACATTTTAAATGCAAATGGACTCTTAAGCAATAGAGAAATATCACAGTTGTATACATCAGCAAAAACTGTGACCGGAATATACTAGAATATTTAAATAAAAATAAACTGAAATCCTCAAAATAATAGTCTGGTTCATATAGTGTGCATTTGTAAGGATTTTTCAAAGGGCTTATTTTTTTTTAAGGATCTTTTATGCTTTCCAAATTACTGACAATTTATGCAGTCACAGACCTTTTTTTTTTTTAAAGCACTCAGCCATGAGTGTTTTGGTATTAAACCTATTCTAATGCAGTGACTTAATCATGTTGAAATGCCTCCCCAGAATCGTCACCTATTCCAATAAATGCCCAGTTCACTGTTTCACGGAAGGAACATCAGCCTTGTAACACTCTGGGTGATACATTGGAAAAAAACTACGCTTGAGCTTATATTTGATCAAATTGTTATGAAAATAAAGCTTACCATTTGTATATGGAAACACACGTTGATGGGGAGATTAACTTTCAACTCCTTCCCCCACCACACCACAGTCTGCTGGTTTCCTCACACTTCTGCTGTTCTTCCTCACCCCCTTCCCTTCCCTTCCCTTCCGGCCCTGCTGCCCTCTTTTTCTCCCTTTCTTCCATAATACCTGCCACTGGCTGAAACACCATCACAGGACAAACAATCCTGAATCACAGGGTGAAGGGCTTGCCTTCCTTTCCCATTTATGACCTACAAAGACAATTTTTCCTTCTAATACCTTTAATCATAAGGCAGGTAATACTTACTTACCCTCTTACTTGATTTGCTTTTTCACTTTTATTTTCCATTTCTCTACCTTTCTCCTCCTTCCCATGCACTTTGGAATGTATCAACTCTGTGCTGCGAACACTAGAAATGAGACGTATCCAAGTAGGGCCTGGGAATTCAGACATTTTCTACACCCATCACACACAGCAACCAGTGGGGAGTGCAATAAACTACAAGTTATGAGCTCAATTCTGGTTCTTTCTTCTAAAAAAATTTCCTCACCAAAGCACCTCTTTATTCTGTTTTTCACCAATAAGAGTATCTGGGTAAAAATATCTGATATGCATTTAGTTCACAGAAGGGCAGCAAGATTAATTTTTCTAACTGGCACTCTAGGAAAATGTACAAATGCAAAAATAATAATATCTTATTATTTTCTAATGACTGAAATATTCAGGGAACAAATAGTGTAAGAATTAGTGCAGAAAAAAATGTTTTTCATTCATTTCGTACCTCATGGTGGATACTTTGCGTATGTGAAAATTTATTGATTGATACCTTTGTATGTTAAAATGATATGTGCAATTTCAACCAATTGTGCAATTATATTGAATCATATATGACTTGATTCTCTGGTTTCTCAATCCCTCTTGGTCCACTTTACCTTCCCACAGACAGAGGCCTTTGCATTGGAGAAGTTTTACCGTTTCTCAGACACGGTAAATTCCCTTTCTTAACTCTTAAGTAAAGGAATGTGACCATCAGCAAAAAAGCAGACAGCAGATTCTGCTCCCAGTCAGTGTCTGGTGGGGAAACGCAGCCCCTTGCTCGTTTAAGGCCAAACAACCACCATCTCCCTTCAGCTAAGGAGACTTTCTTTTTCTAACAACTCCATTTGTCTTCCTCCATTTAGCAAAAGACAATTGAAATATTATCTTTCATCTCATTAACTGAAATTATCTGGCAAATCAAATTTTTGAATATATGTTAAACAGAAATATTCCATATAATCTTACAATAGTCTTCATCGAAGAAATAATCAAAATGCTTTGACAAGATTAGTTCCCAAATAAATGGGAAATTTATTTACACAAAGAAATTCTAAAAGCTGCCCTTCTTGCCAGAAAACAGGGACCTAAAAGTAAGGAAAAAGAAAATGCTTTGCCCAGCCTATCTACCTTTAGAATCTTCTCTTAATGGTAAGATATGTTGGGATTCTTCACAGTCAATGAATGATTTTGGTTTCATTAGTAGCATCCTTGGAAATGTTTGATTAAAAAGAGATCTGAAGGGCACATGTCCAAGTGTCATGACTAAATATTTAGTAGGGAGTCGACAGTAGGGGGTATTCCTGGCTGTCTTGGCTGCCCGTATTATCCCATTCAGTGATTGGATTTAAACATTCCAAAGCCGAGAATTTACTCTGGGAAGTCGCACACAAACAGTCTAGTATACTAAACTAAAATTTCTGAAATAAAGTGTATTTAAAAACCACTTCCCTGGGTGATCCTGCCGCACACCTTGGTTAAGAATAGGCATAACGTTAGAGGTATAGATAAGAGACATAATGTTATATTCATCTAATTGAAGTAATCTCACTTTCGTAGCAGATATCCAGACCCAGTATTAAGTTTTCTCATTATAATACATAATCACGCAACTATTTTTCTTCTCTACTAAAATTGCATATTTTTCCCAACATAGCTCGCAACTTCACTTTTTCACCCCTGAAAATAAAATTTACATGATCTAATTACCTTTACTTATCTTCACTGTAAATCTTAAAAATAATTTTTGCATTGAATTTTCATAATCACATATAGTAGCCTTTTTGGGAGAAATGTACAGTTGACCTTTGAACAACTCAGGAGTTGGAGTATTGACCTTCCATGCCGTTGAAAATCCATGTATAACTTCTGATTCCCCAAAGACGTAACTACTAACAGCCTACTATTGACCAGAAGCCTTACTGATAACATAAACAGTCTATTACTACATGTTTTGTACATTACAGGTGTTATATACTGTATTTTTACAACAAGGTAAATGAGAGAAAAGAAAACATTTTCAATGAAATCATAAGGAAGAGAAAATACATTTTCAGTGCTATTCTGTATTTACCAACACCTTAAGTCTACATCGTCTGTTTACAAGACGAATTGTCTGTCAGAACTGGTATCAACATTGTCTCACATGACACAAAACACAGCAGATGCTATACATGTTACTAACATGAGATATCAAAATCGAAAGGACAATGTGAAGAAGAAATTCATATTTATTTACAGATATAATGATCCATGCATTGGTCACAAAGAGGCTGCAGTGAGGTCACTTTCTGGGAGCCTAGCCTATATGCTAAATGAATGAATCATTGTGAAAGTTTTATAGCAAAGTTAAAAATTATTGGTTATATTCATGATACAGTATTGGACATACCTAACATTTTCTTAATTTTTAAAAATATTTTAGGCCCCATGTGTTGTCTGCAAGCTTTTTTATTGTGACAAATACCTAAAGAGCTTTCCAATATATTTATTGAAAAAAAATCCACATGTTAAGTGGATCCACATGGCAAATCTGTGTTGTTCAAGGATGAACTGTACTTAAATTTCCAGTAACTAAATAGTTAGTGCTTATAGGAGCTTTGGTATGAAGACGTATATTCAGTTAAATATTGCTTTACAAAGCAATGCAAAAAGAACTCTGATGAAAAACCAGGTTTCCCTCAGGAGTAGTCCATAAATATTTATTTTTAAAGAAGAAACGTGGCCATGCAAATACATTCATTGGAAATTATATGCATCCCATTTATTTTTATAATATTCCAATCATCATGCAAATTTTGGGTTGATCATCTTGACTCTCTGAAAACTATTTCCTCAACCTAATATCTCTAAGCCAACTAAATTCTTTTTTTTTAAATACTTTTTTGCTAAGGAAAGGTTTGTACAATCTAAATCTTTAAATCAACACAATCGAAATGAGTCGAATTGTTGACCCAGGCTCTTTATTTTCATGAGTACTGGTTTACATGAGTTTTTCTTACACTCTAATTTGGCAGAAGAGGCAAAGTAAATAAAATAACCTCAACATAGAAAGTCTGTCACAGCAGGGGACCTTACACTGATGTAAATACTATTCCATGGAGGGTTATAGGCATTCTGTACAATCTTTTATACCTTACTGTTTCCTCCTTTAAGGTATGAGCTGACCTTTTGTCTATTGTGAAAGAACGCAACTTTGCTCTTGTACCCAAATTTCCCCACCCCACACTGTCATAGCCTGCTATGTGCTGACTAGCCACTGCACCATGTTGGAGATGCTCCCCCCAGGGCTGTGCGTGTGTGGGTGTATGCATGATATGAAATTGCTCTGGTTGGAAGTTGCTCTACCCATGTGCAATATCGTTACTTTAGTCCTGGAAGATTATAAAGACATGCCAAGTATTTCTGATCATATTTTATTTGTGGAGTGGATATGGATGCTCTGGGTTTGCTCTGATGCTTTTCATGTAGCTTCTTCTGCATTGCATTGTAAGGATGCAATGGTTTGCTGGGAGAAAACACGTTCACACAAAATTCTAGGACCTCTATCTTCCTACCTATTATAGTATATTAATTATCATTTATATACACAAATGAAATAAGAATGAAATAAAATAGACCTGAGAAGTACTGACCAAGTTTATATTTTGCTAGGCATGATGGTAATTCTTTTTAAATAAAGATATCATTGACTGCATTTGAATATCTGTATATAAAAATGTGTAATTACCTTATTTACTTACGTATTCATAAGCTGTCTTATTTCTAAAACAATTCAAGGTAACTTCTAAGACAAATACTTGATTTTCCTGCCCTATGTATTTTGTCAGTTCCATAGTCTTAGGACAAATATAAATATATATGTATACTATTTTGGCTGAAGATATGGGGCTGCCTTGTTAAAAGCAATATGGCACCCATATACAGTAAATGATTTTAAAAATTTTATATTCTAGGTTAGTTTATGCTGTATTTCAGACTATAAGCTGTTCTTTCAATAGGTAAATATTTCCTACAAATTTCTTTGATACATGCCTTAGGAAAGGTAGTTTACCAATAATTTCAAATTAAATTATTTGAGTAACTCTGACATACAGGGATTAGAAATTTCATCCTCTCAAGTAAAACAAAAATTGTAAGAACTTATTTCCTGCAAACAAGTATTTAGAGTTTATGTTAAACACAGCTATTCCTTGGAGCTCTATCTTCTCAGAAATATCTGTTAAGGAAAGTAATACTGAATAAAGTAATATAATCTGTACGTAACCTAATTTCATATGTATCACAGTGGCTTCCATCTCAAATTTAACTAAAATAGATACACTGCTCTTTACATATGCTGTCTATTATATTATCTTTTATCACTCCATAATTAGGAGTTAGCACTGAAAGAATCTAGCATATAGATATTTTTAAAAATTGTTTTATTGATTTCTCATCAATCCCCTAAAATGCATGTTACATTTTTACAATATTTCATCTAAAACACTCATCTCCTTAAGCTTACATTTTACTATTTAATAATCTCCAAACCATTTCTGAATTCTAAATTCAATATGCCAAGCATAAACTTGGCAAATTCACAAGTAATTGACATATCATCTATAATAAATGCATTCAAACAATTTTATATTGACAATTGACTGGTAGCAACAAATATTTTTTACCTCCTCTATAATTTTGTTCTTGTAAGCCTTGCACATTTAAATGATACAGAAATGTACATAGATGTCTTAAACTGAGTATTTTATTTTAGGCCAATATTTATTTTAGAAAAACCATTTTTAACTCATTCACATATTCATCTTATCTCAGAATTTTGTAAGTGATTATTTTCCCCAACAACAAAAAAAACATTGTTAGTTATGCTTATTAGTAATTTTTTTCAAAACCCACACACTTTGGAATCCTATAAATGGAAATGAATAGCACTTCCACTTTTCCTTTGTCACTTTTTTATTTAGCAATTAAAAGTTATGGAAAATTATTTGAACAAAAAGACCTTTGGGATAATGTAATTAACATATTGATTGTATAAAGAACACCCCCAGGTTCCTACTAGGGGAGAAACATTAAGACGAAAATAACATATTTAGTGCTGTTGTATCTCAGAGCAATTCCCATAATTAATCATCACTGACATTGTCTTAGGTGTTTAATGTTTTGTTCTCTCTCACTGGCCATCGCCATGCTTTGCCCACTACCACACCCAAATAAGAGTTCTTTTTTGGTCATTTTTGAGGAGTGTAAGAGTATAGGAATTCTTACTTCACATGTATACTAATACCTTACATTGATGACTGAGATGAAGCAGTTCAACTGAGTGATTGTATCTAACCTCGGGCTTTTTAAATCTATTTCTGTTATTTCTAGTTACACTATGCAACTGAGTCTGTCTTTGGCATAATTCTTTAACTAAGAAAAACACTTAGAATGTTTCGTAATATGGTGTTGATGTTTAAATACACACACATTTTCCCCATTTCCAAATTTAGTGAAAACAGGTCCTCCTGTAGAAAGAACTGTACATTAGCTAAAGGGCTTTTCACATTCTTCATTGCCTACCCTCCTAATGCACTTAAAGCACACTCAGGGGCTTTACCTGAGGATAAATTAAGCTGTTTCTTCAGTTTTACTTTTTTAACCAGTCATATTCTTTTGTTCATTTTTAGTTCATTCTATTTCATTTTTATTATTGCTTGCAAAGGCTTTAATTTCAGGAACATTAAATATTGACTGACACCTAGTGTCTGAATCAAAAGTTTTAGATGTTTGTCCAAACATCTTGGTCTTTTGGCCTTCAGACCATTAGAAACTCCAGCTGAAGCTCTTTCCAGAGAATGGGATCATCTTAAAGAAATATTTGAGTACTAATTGGGATAAAGAATATCACTGCAATTCTCACCATCCATAAACACAGGGTAATTTTATGACTGAGTTTTACAAAGCAGAGAAATTAGGGTAGTCATGAAATAATTTAATGCACCTTGTAATATAGTAACCTAATATTACTGATGACCTATTAGAACAGCTTTATCCAGGCTTAAAATGATTATTTTGAACTGCGGACTTAAAAAAAAAAATCCTTTAACATCCACAAATCACATGGCCTTTTGGAAGTCCAGGGGTCCCTGCTCCCTCTAATTCCCTGCCCGCCTGAAGTGCAGTTTGGAGTCTGGTCCAGTAGAGCCCACATCCTGTTTCTTAAAAAAGTGAGATGAGTCCTCGTGCCTCATTTCTTGGGCACAACCAAATACTTGTACTGTTTCCTAGAACCTATTGACAGCATTAAAGGCTCCTTGGTGGCGGAGATTAGATTTGCAAGGAATCCCAGCAGAAATAGAGCAAAACCCATCCATCCATGGTAACAAGAGGGCAGGGGGGCTGAGAGGGGCAACCTGATCTTTCCAGTTTAATGTGTTAATTAAGTTTTAGTGTAACTGTACCCAAGCACAAGGCCATCTGCAGAGTAAACCTACTGGGCAGGCTTATTTTACACCATACTTTAGTGCTGGCTAGTTTTCATGGATTTAAAATATTTAAAATTTTAAAAAACAGCAAAATGATTCAAGTTGTTATCCATGTTTTTCTTTCATATTGTGTATTGTGCAATTTGCATAATAATACAGTTATAACAAACAAACTATTGATAATACAATATTGAGTGCCTTATCAGGTGTTTTATATATTTTCCGTCACCCTAAAAATTAACTGTTAGAAAGTGTTATAATCATTTCCTGGAATAAGAATCCAAGAATCTGAGAGTTAAGTAATGAAGACTATCTGGACTCTGGGCAATAAATGATGAAGCCATTTAATTGCTTAATCTAATAAAACATTTGTATTTTGAATGTCAGTCTTGAGTCAGATTTTAATTTGGACCATCTAATATTTTTATGACTATATAAAATATTTGAAAATTACTTCCTATAGCATGCCCAATTTTTTATAACACAAATGCCCAAATTATTTTCCCTTTTAAGAGCAGAAGTGTTCCTCAACCCTTTGTTTTCTACTACCATTGCCAAGAAATAAACATTTGAACGAACATTTTAATGTTTTTATTGAATTAAGAGTTTCCCTTCTTCAACTCAAAAATTAGTGGGAAAGCCATTGGTGATATATTTGTCAAATCATATTCTGGATGCTTTTGAAAACAATAATGCAGTAAATCACATTATAATATAATCATCTAAAGTCTATGTCTTAGGATATGCCTGGGTCATGTAGTTGGATATAAAAATAGGTAAAGATACTCACTGTATAGAAAGCCTTACCTAAAACCAACCTTAGATAAAAAGTCTTACTTAAAAACAGAAAGTGTTAAAAAGTAAAATAACAGTTCACTACTAACACAAAAGTCATTACAGAGTACGTTTTCATAAAATACTAATTAAAATGTAAATTAGAAAATGTTAGAGGAACTTAAAAACTAGTACACCACCATGAATCCACGCTGACCAGGATAGCTGCATGGCTTCTTGAAAAGTCTTGTATCTACAGCTTGACTGCATTGTCACCACCTAGAGAGCTTGTTGGAAGTGCAGATTCCTGGGGTAACCTAAATGCTAATGAGTGTGAATCTCTGCAACTGAGGTTGGGAAGAGTGGATCCCAGTAAGGCCTCTCAGTGAGTCCAAGACAGGTACGGTGTGCTCCCCCGTGAGGGACACCCTGCCTTCACCTAGACTATCATTATTGCACGTACACAGAATGATGGCAATTTTATAAGGTGCCAGCTTTTAGGATGAACAATGCCGTTTGATGACGATTAAGCTTCAATTATTCAAGTGTCATTTTCTATGAAAGCCAATATCCAAATGTGAAGAGCATGGTAGCTCTGAGAACAGGCTTGAGGATGCGATCATAGTGTAATAAGCTTTAGTCTCATTTATCACTTACCAAACTATAGGAAGATGAAAGGCAGCAGATAAAGTATCTTCATCTAGTTGGGAGTCCTGGCAGCTGCCCAGGCACGCAGAGGGTGCATGCGCATGGCTTCCTAGTTTAAAGGAATAGATAAAAGGTCATATGCATAAAGAAATAGGTATGGGACGATTGTAAGCAGCAGTGATCCCTCCAGCTAGAAAATGCAAATGCAACTGTGGACCCAGAATGGCTGAATCAGGTAACACAAAAATGGGTGAGGTGGAAAAGGCAGAGTAGTGCCTCAGTGCTTCCCTCCTCACCCACCCTTGCATCACAAAAAACCCTTTACAGGCTCTCCCCTCACTGTGGCTCACACCCGCACGAACTGCACTCACCCAGTGCAACGGCAGCCCTTCGTGTCCTTGTCGCCCTGGCCTCAGTGATAAATGTTTTAATTGCTGCTTCCAGGTTCTATTTAAATGTCCAGTCTCAGGGTGGAGGAGATATAATCTTCTCTGACTATGTTGTTCTTGGGCCATTTTATACACTGGCCATGTTTAAATGTGTTCCTTTGTCCAGTGAGATCTATTCTAAATTGACATAAAGATGCCTTGTTCCAATCCATTAATAATATTTTCAACTGTGATTTGTCTTACAGTGTAAACAGAGCCCAAGGTGAACTGTCTAGTTCTGCCCTTGAATCCTCAGGGGCCGTAGGCAGAGACCCTACGTGTCCATCTGCCAGCTAGGCAGCAGCCCTTGTGTTTGGGGGATTCACTCCAAAGGCAATATCCAAGCAGCTTTTTCTCTTGTTAATATTCAGGTCAAGTTCTTAGTACATCAGTGGCCTCACTGGGCAGCAGAGGGATTCTGTGCATCGCTGTGCAGCCTGGACACCACCATGGCTGCTTCTGTGGCCAGTCCAGACACCTAGTCCTTGGCACCTAGTCCTCGGCACCTAGACCTCGGCACCTAGACCTCATCTGGGCCAGCAGCTAGCCAGGGATCACATGACCTCATTTAATTCCACCCTGAAATTTCTATAAAGAATTACACTACCCAACCTGAGATGTTCTTAATCATCAATTTATCAAGAGCGCATTTGCCTGACCACAGGGAGAAGCCACTGCGTGGGGCCCCGGAGTCTCTAAATGTGCACCTATTGCTCTGAGAGCAAGAACCAAGCCTTCTCATACTGCCACGTACACAGGTCAGCCCACTGTGTACACTGACCTTGCTCCCCTTGACACGTATTCATTCTACAGCAGGAAAGATCCACACCCTGACCTGGCAGGTGGGAGTTCTTCCTGGGGAACCAGGTGACCCGCTTGCCTCAGTGGGAGGAGAGTCATGAGGTCCACACCATCCTGAGCTGCTCAGCTGGAGATTGG
This sequence comes from Smutsia gigantea, assembly GCA_032199065.1. Classification (NCBI taxonomy): domain Eukaryota; kingdom Metazoa; phylum Chordata; class Mammalia; order Pholidota; family Manidae; genus Smutsia; species Smutsia gigantea. The sequence continues at coordinate 4,313 of JAVSCE010016492.1, read as the reverse complement.
GCATCTCTGGCCCTTGTGTGGCTATGACGGACTTTGCCTGAGTTCCTCCCTAGCTTGTTCCTGAATATACCATTTTCATGTTATCAGGGCACTTAGCTTGGGATGCCTTGTCACATCACCCTTGATATGGTAGGTGTCTTAGGCCTAAACATAGTCTGATGTCCTGCAGATTCCTTCAGTCTGGGACAGGTCCCACCAGAGTACAAGCTGTCCCTGGAATAGGCTTTCCTTGCTGGCAGCACGAGAGTTTCCTAGTCTAGAATCCTAGCTGCCGCCTTAGGGTGTCACTACTGCCCTTTTCCCAGAAACTCTATTTGCATTTTCATAGCAAAGAGCCCTTGTGTCCATACATTTGAAGGCCTCAGAGGGGCATCTGGGGCTCTTGGTTCCTCAGACCCCTCACAGTTTCCCCTTGTCCCCCCTTCAAGTTCAGTCTGTCTTCTAGTCACTTTATACGGTATGGCCAATGGAATTCCAAAAATGCACCTGCCATATTTCAAACAGTGCTCCAGGCTGTTTGTCTCATAGCCGGATGCAGAAGAGCGAGCAGCTCACCCTTTAGTTTGTGAGTTGCCTCTGGTGGTTTGCCCAGGTTATTTCCAGAACTGGCCTGATAGGGCTGGATCAGTTAGCCCCCTTCACATCTGCCACCAGTTTCCAAACCCTTCCTCGACTTGCTTCCCCGAGAGGGACACTGTCATCTTTCAGGAGCCGACTCACTTTTGACAGTGATGTGGACCAGCCTGTTTCCAGGCAGGCTGTGACAACAGGCTGGAGGGTTCAGGTTTCCTTGACTGGGTCTGCCCCACATGGAGACAGAGTGTTTGACTTTTTCTTTTTAGATTGGGATTAAAAGGAAACCTCCGTTGAGCCTGTCAAAGCACATGGGCCTCCTTGTCCTTCTGCAAATGTGGACCTGTTTTCACCATGTCCCTCATGGTGGAGGATGCAGGGGGCTTTGCCGTGAGCCCAAGTGGTCAGTCTGCGGGACCCTTCTCATTCTATGAGAGGCCAGACAGAGCTCATCTAGAGAAGACCAATGAGGGACTAGCCCCTCAGCTTCCATCATTTCCTTAATCAGAACTGAGAGTTGCCTTTACCTTCCTGGAATCTCACGCTGCGTGACAGTCACTGCGGAGTAAGGTTTAGGCAACTCCAAGGGCTTCCGTTTCTGGGCATCCAACTGAAACTGAGTGAAGGAACAACTGCCAAGATGAGGTTCAAGCTAGAAATGGCAAAATCCTTCACTGTGTGTCCTTTCCCTCCATTAAACATTCACCCAGTGGCAATATCCCCTCCTGGGTGTCTCTCAGTTCCTTATTTCCTATCTGCAGTGTTTCCTGTAACCAGGGCCCACTACCCAGCATCACCCTGGCCCCTTCTCTGCCCCCCTCCCCAGCTTCTCTTCTCTCTGAATGTTGCCTCCCGTCCCCCGTGCATTGTGTCCTGGCGCCTAAGGACCAGCCCACCCCGCCCACTGAACTCCCACCACAGCACAGCCTTGGCACCCCACTCCGACCTGGGCAAGGAGAGCCTAGCCTTCAAGCCAGTCTCTGTCTCTGCTGCCTCAGCGGAGGGAGTACGTTCAGCGCCCATATCAGTGTTTTGTTTCCATTGGCATCATTGGATCTAACTTCTGAGATGAAAGCAGAAGATTAACAGGGTTCCTTAAGGGAAGCAGCTGCCAGAACGGAAACAGATTTCCTCCCTCCCAGCTGGTGATAACGTGCCAGGAAATCTTTCATAGGAACCTGTCAGTTTTCATCCTGTGTCTTCAAAGCCACCTACAGAGAGCTGATAGATTCACTCCTGGCCGTGGTCTCTCTTCTGAACAGTCCAGATCTGTTTATTTTTCCATCAGTGAAACTCAGGAAAAGTCCTCATGAATTATATACACCCTCCTGCCTTCCCGAAAGGACAGCCGCATGGGGAGCCCATGGCTGAGGGTCTCCCCTAATCACAGTGTCTACCAGAATTTAGGTCGGAGGATATGGCTTGGGTAGGCTCATTTTTAATTACCACACGGCCCTCCCAGGTCTGCTATTTGCCTTAACATAGCCACTCCTATTGGCTGTTCCATTTCCCAGCACTGAGAGAATCAGGCAGCCCCCCTTCTCAGCATAGGTTCCTACTACCCCAGGCTTCCCCACCCCAAAGGGCTCATTGATACACCTGCCAGGAATTCCTGAATGGCAACACTGTTGCAAGTTAGGCATTAGAATTTACACAAAAAATTGGTTTGCACGCTATAGCATGCAAAAAAACATTATCAGCTCCTGTGATCCCAGAAAGGCTGCCCTGCCCAGCTGTCTGCTGTCACTTCCCAGAAGTGAGACCCGCATCCTTGGTAGTACAACTGCTTTGTCCACTGTGGTCGCTACCAGCCGCATGTGGCCCCTGAACACTAGAAATATAGAGTCTGAACTAGACATGCTAAAACATACACTGATTTCAAGGACTTACTATGAAATGAAGAATGTAGAGTATCTCCTACTTAGTCCTCCAGGAGCATGTGAGGCAGGCGACACCCCAGACAGCTGCACCTTCATGTCACGGGAGCCCTGCAGTTACTCAAGAGAACACTGTGTTTGTCCCACCCACGTGGGCACGCAGATACAGCCACCACAGACGAAAGTCAAGGCAAGTATGATCACCTTGACACAGAAGCCACAGCCTTTATTTGCCATCAGGCCTGTATACCACCTGGTCACATACCAAAGGCCTTCAGGCCACTGCCCCAGCTCCCCCAGGGCAGCTGACGTCCTTCACAGTAAACGGAGCAAACGCCATGTTCCCCCCAAACGGCCCAGGCCTGATGGTTTCCTTCTACTCACAGTTAGTTGTTTGGGTAGATACAGTTGAGAAAAATATAGTTGCTCACTAAATACATTAACTCTTAAAAAGATTGTCTCTGTTTTGAGATGAGCAGCTGGGGGTCTCTAAAGGCTTGAAAATAGTAAGTTCTGCAGAACAGATGGCTAGAAAAGCAGTCAACGGAGGAAGGCAGTTAAAAGGCACAAACTTCTGGTAATGAGAGAAATAAGTACTAGGGGTGTAATCTACAATGCGATGACTACAGTTAACACTGTTCTGGAGTATATAGGAAAGTTATTAAGAGAGTAGATCCCAAGAGAATTTCTTTTCTTTTTGTGGTATTTACATGAGATGATGGATGTTAGCTAAACCTATTGCAGTGACCATTTCAAAATATATGTAAATCAAAGCATTCTGTACACATAACCTGATAGAGTTACACATGTCAATTATTTCTCAGTAATAGCCAATGGAATCTACTAAACACTAGAATCCTAAGATCTTAGCATTTTTCTAATCAGTCTCTCAGTTGGTTCAACTAGTAAGTCAACACCTCCTAATAAATGTTCATTGGGAAGTTATCTTTTGTTCTGTTTTAAGATTTTTTTTTTAAACAGAGATGTAGTTTAAACGCCATTGTATACTTCAGCATTCACCTGGTTTGCACACAAAACTTGTAAAACGTAAACAATTACCCAAATGACCTATATTTCCCTTCTGGAATGCAAGCACCAACATGATTTGCTCAGTTATAAGGATGCTTGTACTTACAAAAGAACAGTTTAATTCCCAGTACATCCACTTCTTTTCAAGACACAGAAAATTCAAAGCAAACACTAATTTAGGCTTAAAATTTCCACGGAAGTTAAAAAAAAATCATCAGCATAAATGAGCATCCTTATTAAAGCCTATGGGAAAGCTAATTTCTGGTCTTTGCAAGAATACAACAGTAGTTACAAGCAATTTGGTTCATCAGCTTTTATTTCAAACTTAGTTCCTCAAAATTCAATTGCTTATACATCTTACAGTGTGATAGTTTCCAGTATTTAAATTTTTTTTTCAAATGAAATTGCCTTGGTTTACAATTCTCCAAAAGCTGTTTTATCCATTATTCCATCAACTTTGATTATCTTCTCATTTTTAGATTCATTTTAATGGAATGTATTAAAATTTTTAATTTCTATTTTTAGAATTTAAAAATTCTATATATTCATTCATTTAAAATTTCAGTTTTTCATTTTCATGTTTTGTAATATACTGTAATGTACAATATACTGAGCCTTTACATTCACAGATCAAAAATAATTTTTCAAGAATTTGAGACAATTACTTATATCTCTCATATTACCATCAAAAATTGCTTTCATAAAAAAAGAGCTATAACAACCTTATAAGATGTCATCATTTAAACTTTCAATTGCAGTAGCAAAAAAGTCCAATTAATTGAGAGCCATCTGCTGTTACATTCTAAATAAATATGTCAAATTAAATGATTCATT
>JAVSCE010016491.1:0-26071 GCA_032199065.1 Smutsia gigantea | reverse complement strand
TCTCTTCTGGCCTGTAAGGTTTCTGTTGAGAAGTCTGATGATAATCTGATGGGTTTTCCTTTGTAGGTGATCTTTTTTCTCTCTCTAGCTGCCTTTAATACCCTGTCTTTATCTTTGATCCTTGCCATCTTAATTATTATGTGTCTGGTGTTGTCTTCCTTGGGTCCCTTGTGTTGGGAGATCTATGAGCTTCGGTGGACTGCGAGACTACTTCCTTCCCCAGCGAGGGAAAGTTTTCAGCAATTATTTCTTCAAAGACACTTTCTATCCCTTTTTCTCTCTCTTCTTCATCTGGTACTCCTATAATGCCAATATTGTTCCGTTTGGATTCGTCACACAATTCTCTTAATATTCTTTCATTCCTAGAAATCCTTTTATCTCTCTCTGCCTCAGCTGCTCTGTACTCCTGTTCTCTGTTTTCTATTCCATTAACAGTCTCTTGCATCTCATCCATTCTGCTGTTAAGCCCGTCGATCGCTTGTCTGATTTCTGTATTGTCTTTCCTCAGTTCCCTCACTTCCTCCCTCAGCTCTTGCACATTTCTCTGTAGGTCCATCAGCATGGTTATGACTTTTATTCTAAATTCTTTTTCAGGGAGGCTGTGCATTTCCATCCCTTCAGACTCCCTCTCTGGGGTTGTCTGGTTGATTTTGGTCTGAACCATATTCCTCTGTCTTTTCATGGCTGTATAATTTGGTCACTGATAGTTGCCACGTATGTCAGCTGGGCTCTTTAAGACTTTAAAAAGAGAAGGAAAAAAAAAGAGAAAAAAGGAAAAAAAAGGAAAAAAAGAAAGAAAAAAAAAAGAAAAAAAGAAAGAAAAGAAAAAACAAAAACAAAACAAAAAACAAAACAATACAAAAAACAAAAAAAAAGCCCACCGGACGTAGATTCTGTGGGAATGCTCTAGGTGGCGCTATTGCCCCACTATTCCACCGCTGTGACTGTGCCGCTCCGCAGGGCCCTTTATCGCTCTGGCAGGGGTGGGAACGAATAGGAGGCTGTTGATCTCAGTGAGAAGTGTTAAGTATGGCTACGCTTCCTCAGTCGCCAGCTAAGGCGTCTGAAACTCCCAGGACTCCCAGCCTGCTGGGCTGAGTGTGCTGGGGCGATCCGGCTCCTCCGCTGGGCTCCTGTCTCTTTAAGACCGCTGAGGAAAGCGCGCACTTTTTTTTTCCTTCCCGGAGCGGCTGCAAGCCCCCTGGCGCGTTCCCCGCTCAGATCCTGCCCCTCTGTCTCTCCAATCTCCGCTGCACTGCGCATGTGGGTCAGCGCTCCCCGCGCAGATCCCCGGGGCTGGCTACTTCGCGGGGTGCACTTCCACTCCCTCCCGGCTCTGGATCCTCTCCTCCCGCCGGTGCGCTGGGGTGGGGGAGGGCTCGGGTCCCGCCGGGTCGCGGCTCCGTATCTTACCCGCCTCTTGGGGTGCCGAGTCCTCTCGGGTGTAGCTGCACGCTGTGCGCTTTCCTGTGTATTCTCGTCTCTCTTTTAGGAATAGATGTATTTTCTGTGTTTTCGTAGTTAAATATAGTGTTGGGAGGAGATTTCTGCCGCCCTGCTCACACCGCCATCTTCCCGGAAGTCCCCAGGAGGCTGTTTTTTATGCAGACCTGCGTTAGGAAGGTGGTAGTGGGTGTAAAGCAGGACTAAATAGGTGAGAGGATTCTGAGAGAGAATGGGAGAGTTTGGTGATGGATTGAATATGAAGAGGGAGAAAGAGAAGTGAGTCTGGAGGCATGCCATGGCTTCTCTTTTCCAGGGAAAGGCAGCTTGCTGTTCTAGAGAGAGCATTGTCCTTGAAGTCAGATGCTCCAAGGTCACATCCGGTTCCAAACTCACTGAGACCTTATAACATTCATTCATTCATTCACTTGTTCATTCATTCAGGCACACATATTTATTGGGTACTATTGTTACAACATCATAAGAGAGCCTGACCTGGCTTCAGAGGGCTCAGCGTCAGGAGGGGCTCTGACATGTGGACGAGCAGTTGTAATGCAGCAGTGGGGGGGCGCAGGGTTCCTGAAGGGCAGGGCCGAGCTCCTCAACGGCGAGGAGTGGGAAGGTGAAGGGCAGGCGAACTTGCTCGGGAGGCCTGGGAGGTGATGAGAGCGGAGCTTCGAAGGCAGGGGCAGGGGCTTCCAGTGAGAGGAGAGGGAAGGGAGGAGGCGGGCCAGTGCCTAGAGGTGCTCACCGCTTTCCACTGCGGTCCACGGAAATCAGAGCAAATATTCACTGTAAGTATTCAGTTCTGTTTTGAGACTTGCATCTCAAGAGTATCTTGACATTTATGAAATAAAATTACTTTTTGAGGAGGCAGCTTCTTACGGTGTTTGGCGTTTGAGCGTCGTGCTTGTAGAATTTTTTCCTTCAGGCCGAGTGTGTTTATCTCATCAAAGGTTGGAATATAGGCGTTTGAACCTTGGGATGGCCAGCTGCTCCCCCAGCTCAGTTTGCTATGGGGAAGGGAGGAAAATGATGCTCTTTGGTTCTTATGAGGCCCCAAAGCCCTAAAACCGGCACAGGAAGCCAGGAGTCTGAGACCAAGGGACCCCGGGCTGCCGGGACTATGCCTGTCCCCTCCTGCCTTCTGAGGAGGTGTGATGTTTGTGCTGAAGCCAGTTGGGTCACACTGTGAGCCCCAAACCTGCCAGGGAAGGGCCTGCCTTTATCTGCACCGGACCTCTCCATCACATTGTGAGAAGCGGCATTTACCTGCCTACCTGGTATACATGCTTGTATCACTTCATGGGTTTAGCACATGCTCATCATGCTTGACTACAGTTACTTATTTATTAGTTTATCCTCCCCACGTGACCATAAACTCCGTGAGGGCAAGGACCAGAGATGTACGTCCAGCACCTTGTATGAAGTCACAGAAATGACTGACGGTAAATGAATGCCGATCATACTCCCTTTCCCAGAGCTGGGACCATAATGACTCCATCAATGCCTGCTGAGTACAAACATTTTTTTCCTACGTTTTAGTTGCATATATACACACACACACACATATACACATACATACCCATGTAACAAACCAGCCAAACTGAAATATAGAAACTCCTGGTATCCCATAGGTTTTTCTTCTGGGGAGGGGGTGTCAGTATTACATAGTCTAATTTTAACATTAAAATTCATTTTCTCAGCTACATTTTTTAGAACACTTGCCATGTACATAGCATCACGCTACATACTGAGGGGGAGACCTACAAAAGTAAGACACGTTCCTCCCTCCAAGAGCTCTTTATTTGTTTGCAAGGGAAGTCCAGTCATGGAATCCTCCCATAACCAATTGTTTACCAGAATCAGCACTGTAGATCGGTGGTTTCTGGATTTGTTGTTTATTTTTATTTTTTTAGCAACAGAATCCTTTCATCAAATTAACACTTCGGTGGAGCCCAATGTATAAAACCAACAAGCAAGGGAATGTTTTGGTTGAAGCTGGAGCCTTGTGAGGTCCGAAGAGGAGCCTGGGGTCTGAATCCATGGTGGCACCAGAGCACGTGGGAGGTGGGGCCAGGAGGGTGCCAGGCGGTGGGGGGAGCCTCACCTTGGACAGGGGCTCCAGGAAAAGAGTAGTCCTCACCCATTACTGCTTTATATTTCGTCATGTTTTTTTTTTTATATTTTACTCCAAATGAAGAGACGTCAGCTGTTTTTCTTTGATAGCCAGATCAACCCCGGGGAATAACTTATGGGAAAGGAAGGTGAGTTAGGGCTCTGGGCCACTGGGGCAGGGGCGGAAAAGTGCAAAGACCAGGTGACACCATCTCCTAGAGCCGTTTGAGGATTTCAGGACACCGAACAAAATATCTTAGTGTTAAAAAGGAGATTTGCAAAATACGAGTGCAGCGACTAACGGAAAGGCGTAGGAGACACAATTTAAAGATTCTAATGCCACCAGCGGGGTTGTGAATACAGAGAACACCCCTAATTATACACTGGGAGGCTGTTGAAAGGCTCCAGTGGGCTGGCTGTTTCTGCCATGGCCGGGAGAGCTGTTGTTCACCTCTTGGAGAGGCATCCACTCCCACAGGTGAGTAGGTTGTCATTCTGTGTAGCTGCGTGACAACTGAACGGATCCTATCCCCAAAAAGGGCTGTGCTTCGCAGCAATCCCAGGTCCTCAGCAGAGCAAGATCTCCCCCATCGATTAAATGATGCTCTGTCCGGTTCTATAAAGAAAGCCCCAGAGTTTAAGAGATTCAGCTTGAGGAAGTAATCATGAAAAATAGTTTTTTTGTTGCTGTTGACAGGAAAATTGGTGATATTTCTATATGCAATTCTTTGACTTCGAAATTCAATCTTTTTGTGATTTGCTTCTACAAATTCAGTGTTTTTCCATAGTCTTATTGACAAGATGAAATTGCGATGCTTAAGAAAGTATAAGCAACTCATTTGGCTTGAAGTCTTGGGGATTGAGTAAAATTTTTACGAGTAGTATGTGAAATTTGGGGAAGGTAAAGATTTTAAGAAAAAAGTAGATATAAAAGTGAATTCCACCCCAACATATTAATATCCATTGATGTCCACTGTTTAGTAGCATGATAGAACTTTTTCTCTCTGTCTTACTATTCCAGGAGAATTCTTCCAGAATCATTAACAGATGTTTTTAAATATCCTATTTCATGTGGAAAGTAAATAGAATTCGACATCCAGTAGACAAAACTAAGAATATACGTGGACAGAGTATATAAATATCAGTGATGTAGGAGTGTGTGATCCATAAACTAGGAAGTTCTTGAGTGACTTTTGGATTTTTAAAAAATATATCTGTGAACACTTTAGCCATTTCTTTTACGTTAACTTTTGGAGTCAAGATGTATCTGAAACCACTGAACATTAAGTCACACAAAGAAATATTTCAGGGTATTAATGTTGTGGTCCAGTGGCTAAAACAGTCTTTGTTTTCTGATTTCTTGAGGATAGTGAGAGACAGACGCACAAAACCAATGATATGAAGATGCTTAAAGACTGTCTTGTCCAGACTGTCTACCTGAAAATCAAATAAACATGTTAAAATAGTCAGCACACATATTTCTCTTATTTATAAAAAGCAAATGCTGCTTAGAGAGGGTTGAAAAAAAACCCTAACTTAGAATCCTTTCCTTAAATAGAAAAACACCAGTATTGAAAAGAAAAAGAAAAGATTAATTACCCAATATTTTATTTGGAGTCTTACTTCAAACCCAAGAATGCTTGGTTGTTTCCTAACTTGGTACTAAGGAGTTTTCTTTTTTCCAAATTAGAAAAATACAGAATGCGATTTGTCTGTTATTTTCACACTTCTTAAATTTAAATTTTAGAGAAATTTAGAGAATAAGAGGGCAAATAAACTATGAGAACTGTTTATAACATTAGCAGAAGAAAAGTAATTTTGCTAAAGTTTCCCTACAAATATATTCATATTATTTGTATTCAAAATTAGAGATTGAATGTACTAACTTGAGTGCCTCATATTTTTTTCCTGGTTTTGGCAAAACAAAACAAAGCAAATCCAAAACAAAAAACCATAGATTTTCTTGTGTCCTTTGAGTTTTTTTTTTTACTCTAAAGGTAATAACATGAGATAAATTTTCAAAAGGAAGGAAAACTCATCCATAATACCATAATCCATTTATTCCACATTCTTTCATTCATATGCCAATGTATTTTCTAATAATTATGATTGTAGTTGGTTCTGTACTTTCATTTTTATTCAGCTAATGTCTTTATATATAATCAATTCTCCATAGTATAAAATTTTAAGAAGAAATTGTTTGGTTCTTGAATCTCATCTATACCCAGTTCCAGTTTCTAATCTGCAGAGTGTAACATATTTTTCTATAACAGCAAAATCATTATTCAATTTGGTGAATTTGTATTTGTTGGTATTCTGGAATATCATTCTCTGAAAAAGAGATACAACACCACAGGTAGTTTATTAGGACAGCAGTCTTTTTCTCTGACTCTTAATACTGTCTTAGAGAGTGTTGGTTGCCTGTCACAGAAAAATTGATACTGACTTAGACAGATAGGCATTTGTGTGACTCATAACGAGAAACCTGGGGTGGAGAGGTAAGGGCTACAGAAGAAGTCTGATGGTGCCGCCACTGATGCAGGCCCTGTGTGTCTTTGTCTCACTGTCTTGAGAATACTGGCCTCTACATCTTCTTTTGTTGCCTTTTTATCTCAAGATGGCTGCTGCAGTTCCAGCTATCTCCTTTGTAGTCAAGGCAGAGAATGGGCACAAGGACTTTTCTGGAGTTTTTTTTTTGCTTAAGTTGGTACAGAAAACTCTCCTCAAAAAACTTCTTACATTTAATCAGCCACGAATAGATCACATGCCCCCTCATATCAGTCACTGGTCAAAATAAATGAGATTACTATGACAAGTGGTGATTCCTTCCTTAGGGTCAAGGAAGGACATATCCTTTAAGAGATGAAAGGGTCAGGTTCTGTAAGCCAGGAAGAAAGGAGGAGGGTAGTTATTAGGTAGGCAGTGGTGGTCATAGGCATAAACTAGGGGAGATGGCAGGTGTGCGTGGCCGCTGGCTGTGTTGTCCTACACCATGCCCAGCCCAAATTGGAGCAAGCTGTCATGGTTACTAGGAAAGTGGGGGGTTAGAATTGGGGATCAGAAATACAAAATGTCCAGCCATATTACAGGGGTAAAACCAGAAGTGTCAGCTCAGAGCCAAAACAAGCCAAACCCAAGGTGTGTCTGAACAGGAGCCCAGAGCTGATGTCAGGGCCCAGATGGAACAAACAGATTCCTGCTAGTGCCTGGTTTCTGGCTTGGTTTTTGCCTGGTGGGAGTTTCTGTCACATATGCTGCTGGTGAGCCGTGTCTGACAGGTGTGGCAACCTCCAGGTCCTTAGAACTAGTTGACTCTGGGTATGAACATAGGGCACGGGGCCCAGCAGAATCCAAGCACTGAACTAGAGGTGGGGGAAGGGGAAGGGCTTTTCAGGGCCTAGGTGGGAACCTGGCAGAGTCCCACACCCAGGAGGAGCCAGATTTACCGGGCAGTTACCAAAACTGGAGCTTGGGGACAAGGTTTAGAGGGGAAGCCCTTTTATTTGAGGGTTGGAGGCAGGCTGAGACTAGGGCACTTTGATTGAAGTTGGGACTTGAGGGCGGGACAGAAAGCCCGCAGTGACTTGCGACTCAGGAGTGGAGCTGGATCAGGTTGAATTACAGGTCTTCTGCTCCAGGGTGGGACTGGTCATGGGAATTGAAGATTAGGCTGAGCCTACGACAGATGGGGGTCAGCTGGTCCTAGTTAGGAAGAAGAAAGGATGTAGCTTTGTCAGGGACAGATGCAAGAAATAGTTTGGAGGTAGCATGGGCAGAATGTCGCAAGAGGAAGATGATGCTGGAGTTTGAGCCTCGGTGGCTGGGTTTATCAAAAATATAGAATGTCGAAGCAGCAATACTTTTTAAAATTTAAAACCTCGTTGAGTTTGAGCCACACATACGACATCTAGGTAGGGATGTTAGTAATTGATTGAGACGGGGGTTGGGAGGGAGAGTAGTACAGCTAGAAATAAAGGCTGGGTCATCCCCATGAGGCTGAGGCCGCAATGAGATGGGGCAGGGAGAGGGCAGGGAGAGAGTTCAGTGCACTGCTCCAGTTTAGGTGCCCCCAAGGAGAAGCCCTTCCCTCAAATGGTGCTTTTTGTTTCCTATTCATTTTATTTCCCCAGGAATTCTTTTTCCAGATTCCTCAGATTTCTGATTGATTCTTCTTTTCCTATGTTTTCAGTTATATTCAATTTCTCCAAATGTCTTCATTTGCTTAGCCCCAAAGGGTTTATTCAGAGTCTTCAAGGACCAAAAAAAAAAAAAAAAAGTAGGAAAATACTGTCTTCCCCATCTTCAGACAAGGACTTGTGTTTCTTACTCTTAATAACTTCCATTTATAGTAAGTGTTATTTATGGATAATCACCAAGATTTTTAAGTGAAAGTTCTTTAAAAAATGTCAGAAGAAGAATATGTTGCTACTTTTTCTCTCATTCTTTAATCATACGGCCAACGGGGAAAGGGAAGGCGCTGTCTTAGAGCACCTGAACCAAAATCCTTCTCGGTTGAATGATCTGACCACACCCTGTACCTTGGAAGGAGCATTCCTTAAGCCAGGAAGGATTCTGTATTTCCTATATTAAGTTAGAGGTGGGTTTTTAAAGATTTATATTAATATGGAAAAAGAAAAACTATTAAAACCTATGTAATAAAATAAATGGTTTCCTTAATTGGTATAAGAGTGCAGGTAATACTTAGGGGAAAGGTGTAAGTTCTTATCCGTCAGAACGGCTACATAGCTTTGTGATTTGGGGAGGTAGAGGTGTTTAAGCCAGTTTTTCAGACACAGATGGCAAATGTAAAGAATTTTTCAGAACTGAGATCAAAGCTATAGATAAGGTAGCCAAGTATTGATGAAACCAGGACCCTTTCACGTGGAAAGGCAGTGCAAGCAATAATTATGCACCAGGACTACTCTGGACAAAATAGGACTAATGGTCACCCTAGCTCTAGACCACAGTGTTGGTTCACTATTCAAGGTGAACTGAAGCGAAAGGAAGGTGCTTCCTCCTTGTTCTGGCCTCTGCGTTGAAAGACTGTTTTGCGTATAAAATACAGGTGGTTCAACGGCCTGGAAATGCCAAATGAGATTATCTTAGCTGTTAGGCTTTTCCGGTTGCTTTTCAAGTCCAGGTGACAGTGTTTGGAGACTGCTGAGTGGATTCAGGGCCCAGCCCTGTAGGTACTTAATGACTTCAGTGTGGGCTTTTAATCTCCTGCCCAAGTGTTACCTTACTTGCCCAGACAAGCCCTTCACCATTACAAGAGAGCGTGGGAAAATTAACACTGCCGCAGCAAGCAGGGAAGGAAAGAAATGTCTGAAGGTAGAAATGAGTTGCATTAGTATTTATTTTGATGCGCTCTGGCAACGTACAACTTTAAATCTCTGTACTGCTTAAGGAGAGTCCAGCACCCTTCCCCGGGTGGGAAAAAAGAAAAAGAGGACTGAAAAATATACAGACCATGGCTATCTTTGATGTTTGAGTTAGCTATCAGGAAACCTGAAATGCTGAATGTAATAAAATGTTGACAGCAGTTTCACTTAACATGCGGTAACTGTGGACTAGAACGACGTCTTTGGCACCAAAGGAAATCAAGAGACTAAAGCTGCAGTCGTCAGGATTTGAAGTAAGCCACAGATTATTACCATCTGTACATTTTACAGATCCCTTGCAAAACCAGAAAGCCGGGACCCAGACTGGAGAGTAAGTATACTGAACTCCGGGGTATGTTGTTAGGCGGAAGAAACTCAGAAACTGGTCTGAATTTTTAAATACAATACTACATAAAACCTGACAATTTTTTTTTCTGGCGACAGTGGCAGTAATAGTTTATATGTCTAAAATCACCAGGGGGAGTTATGTGTGTGCCTCGTGGGAGAAACCCATTGCTGTAAACTTTTACAATACCAAGCCTTCATACTTGCATGATTTCTGTCTAAATGTACAACTATTTGTGAATTGCTGTCCAATTGCAGATTGTTCTCATACAATGTGTTTTTGTGCTTTTCCCAGAAACTTGTGGAAAGGTTGTCATGGAACACATTTAAGTGTTTGGAATAATGAACTGGTTCATCATTATCACAGATCACTTTGCTAGGACTTCTCTTATTTGTTATCCAAAGGAAGGTACTTCTGGATGAGCCCATATTAAATAGCCTTAGATTAATTTTTTGCCCCGTGTTTGACATTATAACTTGGGCCAATAGCTAGATTGCCTACAGACCTGTACAGAGACTAAGCATAAAACACAGAAGTTTTAGATCATGCATGTGCATGTACATGACCTTTTATCAGGACCTGTACTTGTTCATAGATCTTAGACCTAAACTTATAAACTCGAGGGGAGCTTCTTTTTTATACAAAGAGAATGTATGTTTTAAAATAATGAGTGCATAAGAGAAGCCCATTTATCTACAATGTTTATGTAAAAAGTTAAATCCTATGTAAGTGGGACCATTAGGAAAATTATTTGACATCTCATTGAGAAATAGAAACTTTCTTATAGATAGGTTTGCTATAGAGTCTCAAAAACAAAATTTCATGGGATCTTTTTAACTTGAAAATAGCAATTAATGACAGATTGCAGAGAGTCAGCCAATTAATTGTCACTTAGTGAGTTTCCGTCCAACACATATGGAAGACTGTTTATAAACAAGGAGTCGTTTTTTTTAATGTGCATATGAATTTAGTATAATATTTGGCAATTCTTGGCTGGTTTGGCAACACGAACATCTTTCGTCTTTGATACTTAGATTTGTCTCCTGGATATGACATGTTCTGTGGATAGATTTGTTCTTTCCTTGCAAGCTCTGCAATCTTATGTTGAGCAAGAAACTCTTCACCTGTCTTTTTTTCCTTTAGTAGCCTAAAATTCACAGAAAAATCCAATAGAGAGCATTTGGCCCCCTCAAAATGAGGAGGGTGGAAAGAACAGAATTAATGCCCTTGCCTGTTGAACTCTAGATGAGCAAGGAAGTTGCGTCATCCACATTACTTCAAGGTGTTTAATTCTGAAAACTGCTCCTCTCAACTGTTCACTTTGTAATTAGAGCATGTGTTTGAGTCTGTCCTACTGCAGGATGCTCTAGCAGGTAGTATAACCCATTCCATTTCTTCCGTTAATGATGCAGATTCTTAGTTCATAGGCTAGTCTTGGGGGAGTAATTTAGCACATGTGAAAGGGCCATGAGGCTTTAAGGACTCCTGGGTCGCATTTGATAAATTATTGCCTCACTATATTAAATGGACCCCAGTGTCCTAACAACGTTCATGTCATTTCCACCTGTTCCCTGTTCGTCGCTGGAAAAGTGTAACTTATGGCAAGACGAGCTTGAAAATCCAAGGTCATTATTGCAGAAAAACTAACGGTCGTATGTTTCGCATGCATTTTGAAAATATCTCAGTTTGGGAAAATCTTTGGTAAAGTTTTAATTTTGAATATGTTTTGCTTTTTAATGTCTGTGTAAGCATCTTAAAGCTTAAGCAACAAAGAGCCAAGGAGGCATAATTGATTTCTCCTGTTGCAAAGTACCTGCGAGCAGGCAGCAAGTTTATGCAGTAGGAGCTAGGGTTGAATTTGCGTGTTGAAGGATGTCAGTGATTTGTCTGAAGTGCAAATGGAGGGATCCTTCACCTTCTTTCTGAAGTGACATGCGGCATTTCAGCTGCCCGGGGTGCCAGCTTGGTAGGTGTCTTGGGTCCCTCACACGGTTTCTGGGCACTCTCTGCTCTCAGCTGCTCCACCGCGGGTCAGGAGCAGGGCAAGCTCGCCCGAGCCCGCAGCTGCCTGGCCGCCTGCTCTGAGTCAGCTTCCGGTCTCGAGTTTCATTCCTGGCCCCGCTGAGGGTGCCCTGAGAGGTTTGGGGTAAGGTCTCGCTGCACAGACATACTTCCCACAGAAATATCCTAAGTGTGCGCCCTGGGGTCCCCAGCGGGCTAATCCTAGGAGACAGTCTCCATCCAGGTGGAGGGACCGCCGGGGACCTGCCTGCGGATGCCTGGGTGAGAGCAGGGTGGGGGCAGCCTCGCTCCGCCACCTGCCCGGGGCCAGCGGAGGGGGCCCATAGGACTCACCTTGCTGTGAGCTGCCCCCGACCCTGAGGGGCGACCACGCCCTCGGCCCGGTATGCCGCGGTGTTTTGCTTTTAGGGAAAAAGCGAAGGAAGATACCAAGGTGCTACTTTAAAAGTAGTCTGGTTTAGCGGAGTGCCTGTTTACAAGTTCTTGCTTATGTAGTTGTGCTCTTTCTGGCACTTGTCCTGTGGGGCTGAAACAGTCCGCTACCAGCTCTTACGGAGAATTTCCAACGAAGGTTTGGCCCAGGCCGTCTAGGTGAGGGGAGAAGGTGTGTGAAGCCGTAGCGAGTCTGTGCCTCATGAGAGCGGATCGCGTGGTGGAGGCGGGAAAGGCTGCTGGGCTCGAGGATGGGGATCCAGCAAGGCTTCCTCCTCCTCCTCGAGCCTGGCCTCTGCCTCCTGCATGCTCACCGGCTGGTCCCACCTCTTGTTTGGAAGAAGCTCTGTGCTGACTTGATTCTGCTGGAGCTGTGTGGCTTTACCTCTTCACCACACACCTTCAAAGCCTGCCCTGCTTTCGTTCATTTTATTTTCCCCCTGCAGTTACTCTCTCTTCCATCAGCAGTGAGCTCAGCACCAATGATCTTTTTCCCAGTCCCGTGTCCGTGGGCTCTCTGCCCTGGCTGTCATCGTTGGCCTCCTTTTCTGCTTTGCAACCCGCCCTCCTTGGTTTCTGGAACGTTGCATTGTTCTTTTGTGTCAACTTTGCATCGGCGTGTCAGCCCCACCTTGCTCCTGAGTCTCCCCCTCAGTGGTCCATGCACCCTCCCTGCTTCAGCGGGCACCTTAGAGGATCCTGTAATCCACTTCTCAAACACAGAGTACCTACTTTGTGCCGGGCATTGGTCTGGGCATGGAGGGTGGCATGACCACATGTGAGGGGTCCTGGGCTCCTGGAGTCTGACCCCATGAAGAAGGGACAGGTACCCAGCCTAGGTCCCCACAGCCTGAGAGCTGCCGCGTCCTGGCGCATCGGGCTCCCGTGCACCTAACCTGACCTCAGTCCACAGCCACCTGGCACCCTCGCCTCTCCCCGAAACTTCAGTTTCTCTTAGATGACCTGTCACTACGTCAAAGACACCACGTCCAAGGAAATGATCTTTACCACGAAGCTAACTGCCCTTCATAACGTCCTGTTTCTGACAAGGTCACCAGAATCTCCCCCACTTGCTCAGGCTGAAAGCCTGGGAAGCACATTCCTGGAGTCCCTGAATTCCATCCCCTGTTTCCATCAGCTCTTCCTGTAATCCCTGTCAGCTCCGCCCCTACTCCATCCTCATTGCCTCTGCCTGCGGCCACATCCTCACCACCTGAACTGTTTAATATTCATAAATGGGCTATTTACTTATTGAGAGGCGATTTTAAAAAATTTCAAGTGGTTCACGTTCATGGTAGGAAATAGAGATAAAGAGAAAGAAGAAACGGGGAGAAAAATCACATTTTTACCATTCAGATAACCTCCCTGTTAACGTTCTGAAATTTACCCTTCTAAACTTTTCTCTGTGGTATCTATATAGCTAAATGTTCTCATATATAAAAATGTGAAAAATACCTTCCAAATTGTGATTCTATTATCTATGTTGTTTTGTAGCCTACTTTTTTGTACTTAACCTATAATACTGCTTTGCTACATCTATAAGTGTATTTGTAATAGTTTTTCTTGGCTGCATAATTATTTGAAGTAATCTGTACTTTAATTTCTATGCCATTTCAGTGTATTTATACACCACTGCTAGGTCATCTTAGATGTTTTTCATTCTTGCTTCTCTTCTGTGGGAAAAACATCAATGGGTTCCTAGTGCCTACACACACACTCACCCCTTCCTCTTATACAGGAAGATTTTTCTGACTTTCTCAGTCTTCAGTATTCCTTCTCTCACTGGGAATAAGGTTATTTAGGCCACACTTTGGTGGTTTTCATCCATGAACGCCTTATATTGTACATCTTTTGGCAGGGTGGGGTCTTGGGATGGTGGAGGGACAGGAATTAGGATGTTCACAGAATCTCACCATGCGTCTTGCTCCCCTCTCTGCATTCTCTCTTTCTCTCTGTTGCTGTCTGGGTGTTGGGATACAGATGTGACCTAGGCAGGGTGGGAGGTAGCTGTGTGTACAGTTATAATACAGCAGGATCGCGGTGCTGTGGGAGCAAAGGCCCCGAGCAGGTGACATCAAGCTAGTCCTGAGGTGTGACATGCCCTCGCCGAGTTAAGGTGGTGGTGATCAAAGAGGACAAGGGTGGCCAAGCTGGCAGGGGTGCAGGAGGTGGGACTCAGGGGAAGCCAGGCCCGGACGTCTGCAAAGCAGGGCGTGGTGAGCAGCCCTCGGGAGGGAGGCAGGAGCCAGGCTGTGGGTGTTGGAGTGGCTGTGGCAAGAAGGATGGCAGGTCCAGGGATGAAGGACCTTTATAGGGGAGTCCCAGCCAGCAGACAGTTTCGATGAGGCAGATTAAATGGCGAAGCATCTAAGGAAAGCCAGCATGGTCCTTGCTCCCCAATAGCTCATAATAGCAATCAAGATAAATTTCTGTGTTTTTATGATTTTGATATTACAAGTCAAATCCTGAAACCCAGATGTTACAGGTCAACCCAAATTATTTTATTGAAGTGACTGGATGCTTTTTTCTACTATTTCAAAAAACTAGAATGTCTTTTTTGATATCTAGGACCTTATTTTAATTGTCTCAGTATTCTTTCTCTTCGGATTAGCTCCTGTCAATTCCGTTCACTGATACACAGGCAGATTAGAATGTGTGCGTGTATATGTTTGTGTACGTTTACATATTTGCCAACAAATAAGAGCTAGGCAAAAATGTATCTATATCTCTTGAGAGAAGAAGCAAAAAACCTTTTTGCTGTTCCAATGGAATACAGAATTCTGCCATGAAATATGTGCATCTCTTTAAAATCACATCCCGCTTGGCTGATGTCTATGCCTATTTTGTATTTAGCTCACTATGAATTTTTGAGTCAAAATCCCTTGCTCCAGCCTCTGGATAAAGGGACAGGAATTATTCGGACTTCCCAAATAGGGTCCTAGTGTCTTAAACCATAAGGGACTTCCCATTGGGTCCGGCCTCATTTTGCTGCAAAGGAGTCCATGACCCTAAAAGGTGAAGCCCAAAGTGCCACAACGCATTCACAGCTCTGCCAAAACCTAAATCCACGGCTTCTGGCTTCCTGCCCTGTGACCTTTCCACTACCAAGGAAGAAAAGAAAAAAAAAAAAAGGAAAAAAAGCAATTGGAGAACTGAGCTGGCACATCGCTTTAATTCTCCTACCTCTTTATAGAGGGTGAAAAATCCTGATGTACTTTAAAAGAAACATTGAAGAATGTATCCGGACTTGCAGAGAAGATCAGGAATATTTGTGGTATGCTAATTAGAAAGTATCTTACTATGCAAGAAGCAGGAAACTTGGCACAGGGAGAGGCTATTCCCAGTAACTTAAGAAAACTTCAAAGGTAGGACATGAGTGTTCTTTTTATTTATTTATGTGTGGCTGCCATCAAATTTCTGATAGGGTCTGACACCTTTATAATGAACCCCATAGAAACGGGGGGGGGAATCTGTCAGACACATGGGAGGAAAAGCAAACAATTTCATTTCCATCTGAGTTTCCTCGGGTGAAGTCAGGCTTTCCCGTAGCACTCACCTGCCAAACTTCTTCCTGTAGAAACTTGCCAGGGCCACCATTAGTCATTTGCAGAGGGATTATATTTTGGCAGCCATGCTAATCACTCCAAGGTGACCCTCTGTTTGGAGAAACAAACCCTTTTCAGTTGTTGTTACGGTTCACTCATCCAACACTGGAGATAGTTATCTGGTGGAAACATCAAAGTGCATTTTCTCCCCACTACTGCTCTCCCGGCAGACCTCTCCAAACTACAAGTGCTACTTCTTCCAAAGAAGTTCTAAATGACTGGGAGAAGAGCACAAGGACCCGGTTAGATTTCAAATTCAGGAGCAGACATGATCAGAGAAGAGCCTGTCCCCACGCCGGGGAAGCCCCCCCAGGTGAGAGCGGGCTGTCCCGTCTCCTTGGCAGGTCCTCAGCTCTGTTGCACTGGGGCACTCAGTGCCCTTTCTGCCCACTGTCTGCACTTACGTCAGACCAGACCATTTCTGGTGCATTTGATGCCAAGGTGAAGTTCATCTGGCTGTGGTGTTCACGGGCACATGAGGAAGGTAAGGCCACTTGCCGCTGGAGGGGAGCCTGTGGGACTGGTGGGAGCATTAGGCTTGTTGCCAGACCCTATTTACCACACTGGGGAGATCATCGATGCTCACATTTGGATTGTCAATGTCATAGAGGGCCAGAATCTTCCTGTCTGAGAAACATATTAACTCGTGCAGGGGACAGTCTTGTGTCTTCCAAAAGGTTATTTGTAGAACATCAGTCACGTATGTTACTCCCGAAAGCAAGGGTCTGGGGTGAGGTGGATGTGGACATGGTGAGCAGTGCCCTTCTCCCCGGAGATTCCCATTGTGAAATGAAAGGCTCTGTGAAGCTCTGCGGTAAAGAAGCCTATTACCCTTGCCGCATCCCACACCTGGCCAGAGGAGCCCTTTATATCCGTAGCACCCACTAACATCTCGAGGATTGTGACTTCTGCAAATGCCATTTGGAGAATGCCAGCCAAGAGAGTTGCTCTTTAGTGTTCACTAAATGGTCTCCGGAAAGAGTTCAACTATTTTTTCTGAGCCTGAAACTCCTCTCTCTGCGAAAGGATTAGAAACCACATTTGTAAAGCACTTCCATATGCTTGGCCATGAAAACCTGGCTGAATAAAGATGCAAAGTGTTGAAAATCATAAATCCACTCCTGTTGTGAATACTAATGTTAATTACTTTGCCCTTTGAACTCACAGCATTTGTATTAGTATTGTGCCGTGATTGGCTTATTTATGTGTGCACTTCTGGATTCTAAGATGTCAAAGCAGGAACCAGTCTCACTTGGTGTAAGAGATAAATGTTCTAAACCACACATAGCTTTAAGTTTGGATTATTATGTACAAGGATATAAATTTACCTAAAAAAGAACCCATTTATGGATAACTTGCCATCTTCTGTACCTGTTTCTGTATGGGTTTCTCTTCTTTTAATTATTTTTTGCTCTAACCTAGGGATTTACAGCCATATCTGAACTTGCAGGAAATGTTTTTGATAGATATTCGCAAAAACCTCACTCAACTCGGGCGAAGTTTGTGGGAAAGTGCCTCATTCACTTCTAACGTCAACTTTATAACTTCTCACAGATTTTCACATCTCTTCACACCGTTGTTTCTCTCCATTGCCTAGCTCCAGCTCCATGTGTGCCGTCTTCTTCATTATGTTAACTCTGTGGGTGGTCTACACTTTTTAAAAATGTGAATGTTATTCTATTGTATTATTCTACATTACCTGGAGTTCAGCATTTCTTAAATTAGGTTTTTCCCAAAGCAAAAATTTTGAAAATATGGAAACAGGTAAATGGGTCTCTTTACTGCAGAACTTCTCAGTGCCTTTAATATTCTCATATACATTGTTGATCTCCAGAAGGGAGAGAGAATAGTATTTTTCAAACTTGGTTAACTACGAACCTCTACCTCAATCCCTTTAATAGCAACTTGTAGGTATGTTATTCTGCAAATCCCATGTTAGAAAATGCTGTCCTAGTATCAGATCCAAACCTCTTCACCTGTATTTTACTTAGCACTCCTCCAGCATTATGTCCGTACCCCTTTGATTATCTGCCCCCACAAAACTCTTTTATAATCCTTCTAGAACACTTTGCATTTCCATACATTGAGTCTTTTCTCATGACATTCCTTTCCTCTTCTCTGTCGATCCAATGATCTTTCCTAGCAAATCTGGATTGCTTTATTTTCTTTCCTGTGCACCTATATGAGAGATCAGAGTTCTCAAATCCCAATTCCTCTGGGAAGACTTTCCTGACCACCACAACCCACAAAGAATCTCTCTTACAGCTGTTATCATCTGCACCACACCTTTGGCCATGTTATGAATGCTTACTGCCTTGTCATTTATCACATATATGCTCTCTCTGCTCTTGGAGGCTTAAAACCTTTATGTGTGTGTATGTGTGTGTGTGTGTGTGTGTGCATTTAATTTCTTGTTGAGCTTTGCACACAGGGGAAATGCCATTGAATGAAAAGGACAGTTTGTATTTTGTTTTGAAGACTGCTTATTCGTTCTCTTTCTTTCTGGATACTAGGAATAGGGTGGGGTAGGCTTGTTGGTTTACCTACCTCTTGGTACATGAGGTGGACAGAGGCTATAGAAAAGGAATGAATAATTGCTGTAGAAATTGCAACAAACATTGGAAGGTGCCAAGCTCTGAATGAAAAGCACCATTATTTTCCCTAAATGAGTTTACAGTCTGTTGGAGGAGATATATGCCATTTAATCAAAGGCCATGCTAGTAGTACTGAAAACCGTTATAGGAATACAGAATTCAGGATGGTGACTGTTAAGGTCAGGAGGGCCCAGGAAGGCAGATACAGGGAATGTAAGAGATGGAAAGAAAAAGATTTACCAAGGGGGAGATAGTGATTTAGGCTAAAAGAATAGGAGGGATGAGGAGTTTGGAAGGTGGAGAGGAAGAAAGGCAGATTCCATATAGAGGAAAAAAATGTGATGACTGAATTGGTAGTCAAGAAAACCTCTGAGTAGTTTGCTTTGTGGGGCATTCTGGAAGG
Organism: Smutsia gigantea; assembly: GCA_032199065.1. Lineage (NCBI taxonomy): Eukaryota > Metazoa > Chordata > Mammalia > Pholidota > Manidae > Smutsia > Smutsia gigantea. The sequence goes on along the minus strand of JAVSCE010016491.1, from coordinate 7,727 downwards.
TAAAGGGTGACTTCTGGGGGGTCATATAGTGAAAGGCACATAGGCATGGAGAGGCCATGAAAACACTGGTTAAGCCAGCAAGTGTTGTGGTCAAATGTATGCTTTGGGGAAAATGGAAGACAGAGTTGAGTATAGATGAGAAAAATGAGGGTCTAGCTGAGATGGTCACAGATCCAATGATCTTGGCTTTTCCAGCAGATCTGGGCGTAAGGAGTAGAGGAAACTCACAGCCCAGTTGGGGGAGAGAAGGATGCGCACGTAGGGGACCATTTCCTGTGACGGGGGTTTGAATTTTTTGGTGATGTCCATCACGCAGGTGCCTTGGGCTCTGGCCGTCCACCTTCCAGTGGCCACGCCTTTGTGGCTTCCTGACAAGTGATCAGCCTGTTGAAGAAGGTAAGCTCACCCCAGCATGTTCTTTACTTCCCAAAAAACTCGATCGCTGATTTCCCTTGTGGTCTCTCTCCAGGTTCCTCTGACTGGCAGCCTCCAATATAGCATTATTATCTTAAGTGAGGAAAGAATGTTCTCCATGGAGAACCTGTCCTGACATTGTTCCCATCCTGTTTCTCCCAGTGCTCTTGAGTAGCATGGTTCAGTCTTCAGAGCTTCAGGGCATGATTTAAGAGCCATCTGTTTTAATCAGACATTTTGTGTGATTTATGGAGGAGGGGATGATGGCGGGATGGGGGTTGGTGGTGGGGTGGGAGGACTGGGATATGCTATATTCTCCTGGTTAGATCGGAATTATTGCACCAGTGCCAGAGGCCCAGGCAGTGATGTGTTTGTATTATCTGATATTGTTGTTTTCCCTAAATTGCTTTTCAGCCTAAGGTTTCAGAGCGCCTTGTGTTAGTGTTTCAAAGAGCGCCACACTATGTATTTTTGGAACTTCCAGACTTTTGTTTTTTTTTACATAAAAATGACTGGGTGTTCCTTACAGTATTGCTTTATTTTATGCATATACCATCTTCCTACATGTAAAAATAGTTAACAGTTTATAGCACTGACTATGTTCAAGAAATCGTTCTATATTCCAGGCATACACAAACTCATCTAATCTCCTAGTAACCCACTGAAGTAGATCCCCGTGTTACCATCACCATGGTATGGATGAGGAAGTGGAAAGAGAGAGAGGTCATAGTAACAGGAATGGTACGGCTGAGATTTGAACCCAGACAATCTAAGATCTGTAGTCGCACAAATACTCCATTATAGTACGTTTTCTCAGATAATTTTCCTATTTGCTACAGTGTAGAAAGAGGCTGCTATTGACTTTTTTAAAAGAAAAAGATATACATATATATACCTTAACCATTGTTCCAGATAGGAATGATGCATTTCCCACTGTTTATTCCTCTCCTTCCCACAAATTCTTGTAGAAAATACAAGTGACATAAAAGTTGCAAGGTGGACTTGGTGTTTAGGACACAGTAGCATAAGTGGAGTGACCTGAAAGTCAAAAAGAGGTGAGTTTCAGCTCAAGCAATGACTCACATGAGCTGGGCCCTTCTGTAACTTAGTAAGTTTTCTGAGCCTGTGCCTTACCTGTGAAACGCTTTCTGCTCTAAAGTTCCGTGAACGCGCAACACAGAACAGTGAAAGAAAGGGTTTTGGCTGCCTTTGGGAGAACTGCAAACCAGGGCTAGTTCCTGGGAGGATGGGACCTTCTAGAATGTTGCTGGGAGGCGTGGAGCTGGGCAGAGAAGGGGTGGAGGCATCGCCCAAGGAAACCTAACTTTTAGAGAAGATTCAGCTTATATGAATGGATCATTTTTTCTGGCGTGCTATTTGTCGTTTGCACGGAATTATGTTTTTTTTTCCAGATTATAAATTGCTGCCATGTGGAATTTGGTCACTGTTTCCCATTAGCACAAAGTGTAATTATCACTGAAGGAAGGAACAAAGGTTAAAGGAGTTTGCATCTTTTTTCCCTCCTGTTGTAGTTTTGTTTATGACTCAGGTTTAACTTGAGCCCAACAGCTTGACGACGCTTCAGGTTTAGCTGATGAGACTTGTGCTCCGCGGCAATAATATTAGAGGAGCTCTGACTTTTGAATCAGGGTGTTATTCTGATTTCTACATTTAATGTTTGATCTGTAAGAGTTCTCTCTTCATGATATGAGAATCTAATACATTATTTGACTGAAAAGACATATTTTGTTGTATGGCATTTTGCACTTTCTTTGGGACCTTCTTCTTATTGCTCTGAGTTTGACTTTACTATTATTTGAAAAAATCTAGGACTAGAGTAACATTTAGGCATATGAAAACATTTAATCACCCAGACCTTCTGTTGTCAGTCATAGAAGTCTTTGAAGTATGTTTTCTTATGACTAGAATAGTTGGACTACCGATTTGGTTGTATATGAAGATTTTTCCATTGCTGACTTGGTAGATTCAAACTTGCCCTCATTTAAAAATATCAGGTCAGGATAGCTAGGCGGGGGTGAAGCAGGGACTGTCAGTCTACCAGAGTGTATGAAATCATCAGTGTGTTTTTATTTTGTAAATTGACTAGGAGCGGAAGCACTTCATCCTCATGCTTGATTCTGTGGTACAACAGGAAAGGAAAAAAAGCTATCTCTTTTCTAGTTTTTTTTTCCCCCCATGGATGGGGACTATTTTATGTGTCAGGGAATTAGGGGCTAAACTTTCTAGCACTGTATTTCCTCCTTTGAGCCGCCTGTAAACAACTTTATAGGTTTGGGTAGATCAGGTGAGCATGTGTACACCATCCATGTGTATTCCATGCGCATGTCTCTCGAATGGTTAGAAGAGAATTTTTCTCTCAACCATTTTCATTTATTGATAGCACTTTAGAAATTTCACCAAAATTCGGATTATTTTGAAACTCCTAGATTGCTTCTAACACTTACCAAGACTGTTTACCGAGGGTTTAAAGAGAGATTTAAAAAAGATGACATAGGAAGAGAGGATGAAAGAATTGCACTTATTAAGCCCAAGAGCCCCAGATGCAAAGGCTAGCCTGGTGGACGTGTCGCTGCCCGGACAGAGCTCCCGAGGCCAAGCGCACAAATGAGCTTTCCGCGAATGCAAAGTCTCATTGTTTTTCTTGGGCAGATCATCATTAAAGAAATACAAAAAACATCATAGTCTCTTACAGCCCTGGCCCATCCGACCATGATCCAGCTTTACAGGCAGAGTTAAACTTCTTCAGCTTTTTATTCCTGCAGTTAAAAATCTGTATGGTAGGGAATCAAATTAACATGCTGTGCCAACAGATGCCTTTCAACCACTGGAGTGTACCCAAGGTCAAGGATGGACGCTTGCTTAGCAAGTCGGTATTTACCCTGAATGCCTCGCTTCAGCATTATCACCATGACTGCAGTGTCTCTGTGGCCTCTGAGGTGAAATGCTAGGAATACATTTGGACATCAAGCCAGCAAATCACAGAAATGATTTTGCTCCTAAATGCAATGATGTTTTTGTAGAAGACACTAGTGTCCTGACGGTCATGGATGATCATTCCTTTAAAGTCCTCCCTGTGCCCGCGGGCTGGGTAACAGAGACCTCTCTGAATCTTACTAAGTCGGCTGGGCGTGCTGGCGAGGCGGCAGGACAATGCGCAAGGACAGTCACTGCAGTGAAGGCTGCCCAGGTACACATGACAAGCCTAGGAAATAAGGAACTGGTTATTAAACGAGAGGGAGGCACATCGCAGCGTCACGGTCATCCCAATATCCGAGGATTCAGATGCCCATTTTCCTCCCAAATGCTGCCATACTAGGTCTTTACTCCAGTGCAGACCTCACCGTGTGTGGCAAAACCTCAAATGAGCAGAAATAAGGTGCCTGGCTTAACTGAATGTTCTGGTTTATTAAGAGTGAACTCTTTTGTTAAGAGTAAACCCCCTTTTTTCTTCTCTGCTCTTGTCAATGAGAATATGTCTTTAATATACTAGTGAATACCCATGAATCATTTTTGGTTTATTTGGCGTTCTGAGGATTTTCCCAAGTTTATTTGACTTTGGTATCAATCTTCATGGTAAGACATGAGAATGTAGCTCTTGGAAATTCAGTTATTTATATATATATATATATATAACTTTAAACAACTAAATAAACCCTGATTGTGTATTTCTTCGCCATGTGAAGGTTCTGGTTAATGAAATGAAAGTGTATAATGTAGGCTGTTTTTGGTACACATGGCAGACAGAAGAAAGCAAGATCTACTATCTTACAACAATTTTGCCACCAAAAGGAAAGAAAACACAATAAAGGAGATAGGAACCACTACTTAACACTGCAGAATCACTTAATTGGGGCTAGAAACGCTCATTGAAAGCTATTCAGAATCCATGTCTGTTCTCAGTGGTGCTTATAGATTGATGTGTAGAAACATGTTGTTAAGGTGTTTCTAAGTTCTTTTTTACTGTAGCCATAGGAATCCCATGAAAAGTTTAAACCTGTAATGTATCACCTTTTCAAATTGCTGAGTTATATTTTCATCCTTGGAGGTAATTTGTGTTAATGTGTCTATATACCATATGGTTACACAGTTTGAAAATGGGACATGTTTTCATTCCTTAGATTAAGTCAGTAAAGGTGAAATTTGGCGTAACTGTCAGAATGGTTAGAAGAGTCATTTATCACGCTATTCATTTGTTAACTCAGAATTTACTTTTATTAATTTTGGCTCCACCAAATTTTCACTCTTGTGATTATTTGCATAAAAGTTGGGGTAGGCTACCTTTGTAGAACTGGTGGAAAGTCTTGTTATATAATTGTATAAATAGCAATAAATGGGTGATTATTTAAAGCTACTTGAGAGACTGCTCTTTGGCAGATTCCGTATACTTGAAAACATCACTAGGCTATTTAAAAGTCATTCCCCTCAGTCTAAAGAATCCTGGAGACCGTTTGCTTTTTCTTACTTCTCCTCTCTGTGGTGTGTTAGTTCCAGGCTTTAGATTGCCGGGGTCAAGGGATGGGCTTCCAAGGACTGTTTTAAATAGGCCGTCTGTTATGGGACATGGGGATCGTCCCCCAAATTGGTTTATGACTTGATTTGGAGAAGCTCAGAACTCAAAGGAAAAACTCATTTCAAATAATAACTTTTTAAGCTAACTTACCAATGCTTGTGTCATTCTTTATGCAAGCTATGATATTATGGCACTAATATCTCTGAACTGTTGGCGTGTCTACTAGAACTGGAGTAGTAGGGCCACAGAATGACTAAAATGGGTTTGGCACGCTAGCTCACCAACCAGTGCATTAATACCCTTACAATATTAGTAGTTATTCCACCTACTATTAGGGTTCTGCTAGCTTTTTGTACTCTGGACTGCAACATGAATTACCATTTATAGTATGGTTTCTTTTTTGTTGTTGTTGCTTATGTGCCTTTTATTTATTTATTTATTTATTTATTAAATATAATTTATTTTATTATCATTAATCTACAATTACATGTGCAATATTATGGTTATTAAACTACCCCTTCATCAGGTCCCCCCCACCAACCCCATTACAGTCACTGTCCATCAGCGTAGTGAGATGCTATAGAATCACTACTTGTCTTCTGAGTTGTACTGCCCTCCCTGTGCCCCCCCAACATTACATCTGCTAATCGTAATGCCCCTTTTTCCCTCTTATCCCTCCCTTCCCGCCCATTTTCCCCAGTCCCTTTCCCTTTGGTAACTATTAGTCCGTTCTTGGGTTCTGTGAGTCTGCTGCTGTTTTGTTCCTTCAGTATTTTTCTTTGTTCTTATACTCCACATATGAGTGAAATCATTTGATACTTGTCTTTTTCGGCTTGGCTTATTTCACTGAGCATAATACCCTCTAGCTCCATCCATGTTGTTGCAAATGGTAGGATTTGTTTTCTTCTTATGGCTGAATAATATTCCATTGTGTATATGTACCACCTCTTCTTTATCCATTCATCTACTGATGGACACTTAGGTTGCTTCCATTTCTTGGCTATTGTAAATAGTGCTGCAATAAACATAGGGGTGCATCTGTCCTTTTTCAAATTGGGCTGCTGCATTCTTAGGGTAAATTCCTAGGGGTGGAATTCCTGGGTCAAATGGTATTTCTATTTTGAGTTTTTTGAGGAACCTCCATACTGCTTTCCACATGGTTGAACTAATTTGCAGTCCCACCAGCAGTGTAGAAGGGTTCCCTTTTCTCCACATCCTCGCCAACATTTGTTGTTGTTTGTGTTTTGGATGTTGGCCATCCTCACTGGTGTGAGGTGATATCTCATTGTGGTTTTAATCTGCATTTCTCTGATGATTAGTGATGTGGAGCATCTTTTCATGTGCCTGTTGGCCATCTGAATTTCTTCTTTGGAGAAGTGTCTATTCATGTCCTCTGCCCATTTCTTAATTGGATTATTTGCTTTCTGTTTGTTAAGGTGCATGAGTTCTTTATAAATTTTGGATGTCAACCCTTTATCAGATACGTTTTTTATGAATATATTCTCCCATACTGTAGGATGTCTTTTTGTTCTACTGATGGTGTCCTTTGCTGTACAGAAGCTTTTGCAGCTTGATATAGTCCCACTTGTTCATTTTTGCTTTTGTTTCCCTTGCCCGGGGAGATATGTTCATGAAGAAGTTGCTCATGTTTATGTCCAGGAGATTTTTGCCTATGTTTTTTTCTAAGAGTTTTATGGTTTCATGACTTACATTCAAGTCTTTGATCCACCTTGAGTTTACCTTTGTGTATGGGGCTAGACAGTAGTCCAGTTTCATTCTCTTACATGTAGCTGTCCAGTTTTTCCAACACCAGCTGCTGAAGAGGCTGTCATCTCCCCATTGTATATCCAAGGCACTTTTATCAAATATTAATTGACTGTATATGTTTGGGTTAATGTTTGGATTTTCTATTCTGTTCCACTGGTCTGTGGGTCTGTTTTTGTGCCAATACCAAATTGTCTTGATTACTGTGGCTTTGTAGTAGAGCTTGAAGTCAGGGAGTGTAATTCCCCTGTTTTATTCCTCCTTCTCAGGATTGCTTTGGCTATTCGGGGTCTTTTGTGGTTCCATATGAATTTTAGAATTATTTGTTCCAGTTCATTGAAGAAAGCTGTTGGTAGTTTGATAGGGATTGCATTGAATCTGTAGATTGCTTTAGGTAGTATAACCATTTTGACAATATTTATTCTTCCTAGCCAAGAGCATGGGATGCATTTCCATTTGTTAGTGTCCTCTTTAATTTCTCTTAGGAGTGTCTTGTAGTTTTCAGAGTACAGGTCTTTCACTTCCTTCATTAGGTTTATTCCTAGGTATTTTATTCTTTTTGATGCAATTGTGAATGGAATTGTTTTTCTGATTTCTCTTTCTGTTAGTTCATCATTAGTGTATAGGAAAGCAACAGATTTCTGTGTGTCAATTTTGTATCCTGCAACTTTGCTGAATTCAGATATTAGTTCTAGTAGTTTTGGAATGGAGTCTTTAGGGTTTTTTATGTACAGTATCATGTCATCTGCAAATAGTGACAATTTGACTTTTTCTTTACCAATCTGGATGCCTTGTATGTCTTTGTTTTGTCTGATTGCTGTGGCTAGGACCTCCAGTACTATGTTGAATAACAGTGGAGAGAGTGGGCATCCCTGTCTTGTTCCCGATCCTAGATGAAAAGCTTTCAGCATCTCGCCATTAAGTATGATGTTAGCTATGGGTTTGTCTTATATAGCCTTTATGATGTTGAGGTACTTGCCGTCTATACCCATTTTGTTGAGAGTTTTAGTCAGGAATG
>JAVSCE010016490.1:0-16012 GCA_032199065.1 Smutsia gigantea | reverse complement strand
AAGAATATCACAGTTGTGGAGATTTGATAAAAACAGAACTCCCCGTTACTCAGATCATAAAAAGAAGATGCTCTACTATCCAGGAAGATGGATACTTCATCCCCCAAAACGTACAGAAACCAAGAGCTGCTGATGCATTTACATGTCTATAGAATAATACCTATGGTATAACTGCTATTTAAGGTCAGTTTTTTTCTTCCAGGAACAATAACAACAAAAAGCATAGGGAATGCAGCTGTGAGGCTTAAGTGGCTAAAGGTAAGAGATGAAATCATCTGGCTGTTTCAAACTAGAGTAGTGTTGGCAGTGATCTCAGAAGAGCTTGCCTATATATATATGTAGAAAGGAAATGGAAACCAAAAATATAGTGCCCAGAACAAAATGGATTTTGTTTAGTTTTAGGAACCCACCTGAAGCCACCAATTATTTTCTTATTTTACTTTGTAATTCTGGCCACAGACTAGACATTTTTTTTACATTAAAAATTTTATGTTTTATAAAGCAGTTCCTCAACCCCAAATCTTATGCATATTAGTAGCTGAGAAATGACCCCCAGGTCCCCTGACTTCAAATCCAGACTCATTTCTGCTCTGAATTGTTGACAGTGAATTACTAAGCATATACAGACATGTAAAATTTCATTCCCAAATTGAGGGAGGCAAAATAATTGGAAATGTTTGTGTTTGGGGAGATTATTTTCAACTCTCATTGTTCTATTTAGTTATTTAAGTTCATTTTTTACAAACATTGATCATCTTCCTTGTACCTAAAAGACAGCTAGTACCAGAGGCATCTGCCTTGTATCTAAGCTGGGAAGAAAATGAGTGGGAAAAATAATCCTTAATTATTTATAAGGATAAGAGAAGAAATAATAAAACCAAGAATTCATGAATTTAATCCACACATCCTAAGATTCACCTTAAATAAAACTAAATCAACTCAAGATCCTTGAAGCTTAATTCTTGACTACATGATTTCTTCTGGTCCTTTATAAAAATATGTTTGAAGTATCAGATCTAAAAACAGTTAAATAATTTACCTTCTCCTTTCAGAACTCTTATTCTTTCCTTAATTTTTACTTCTACTACCTAGCTGAATCAAAGACAGTAAACTCTGGTTCTGTTTGATATTATTATTGGTAAATAAACACACACATACAATACCCATGTACTTATTTTACAATAGCTCATTTCTAAGTAGGAGCTCAGTAAAATATGATTTTTTTTTTGCCTACTACTGTTTCTAAAATTGATTCAAAAGTAAAGACAGTCAAAATACAAATATTCCCTGTAGGTTTTCAGTTCTTCTAAATTACTATTTTGAGGATTTTTTCAAGTGAAAAAATGAAATCTTCTTATAAACTTTTTCTTTTTTTTCCCATCTGGATTCAGCTAAACCAGTGGAAGTGAGTTGAGTTCTTACAGGGTCTTGAGGAAAAAAATAAATGCTCTTCATGGGACCTAAGGCTCAATTTTTGTCTCTGCTTAAGATTCCTTGGTAGTCAACAAGCAGTTACAATTTTCTTTTTCTTGGTACCATACAGTTTCAAGAAACAAGGATGAACCAAGAATGGCAATGACACTTCAAGAAGTGATCAGTCCTGTGCTTTCCCTACACTTTCAAAAAAATCATTTTTAATTTCCCTAGAAAAATTGTTCTTTCATATTTGTGTCCTTTTAGCTTTTTACACTTGCCTTTCTTTCCTTCTCTGAAATATGTTAGCATTTCATAAACTTCAGCAGGTTGGCATAAATTGTAGTTGTTAATGTTATTTGACTCACATCATACACTGACAAATATTCCCTTAAGATAATGAAATACACATTCAATAATTTAAATACAATTATTGAATTTAATTGTAAGTTCTTAGAGGCAGGGGTGAATTTTTATTGTTTTTTTATCCCATGATAATTGCTGAAAAATAAAGGAAAATCATAATTAACCAAAATTAATTCATTTATCATTTAGTCTCAGCTTTCCTTAGCAACAAGAGTAATCTATAAATAATTACCAGCATTCTCAATTATAAGCATTGGTGTTTTATCTTGAATTAACTTTGTAATTAAATCAACAACTTTCCTCTTGAATCAAACACATACTTAAATATATATTGACTTATTGACTAATGTCCTAAAGAGCCAGTTTCATATAAAAATGATAGCTACCAGTTATTCAGTGCTTAATTTGTACAGTTGCTGTGATAAGCACTTTAAAATAATTGTTCTTATTTCACTGTTGAGGAAATGGTTTTTCTATCAGAGAGCTTCACTAAATTTTCCAGAGTCATACACTGTTTGGTTGAGGACGAAGAATTTGAACTCATGTCTGAAATTCCAGCTTTAGTGTTCTTTAAAATTGTGCTAGATATTTGAAGAATCCTAATTTGATTGAGAAATAAAAATGCACATACTTTTACAAGGGCCAATTTTCTTCAGCAATAATAAGCATTCTAATCCCTACTTGGTTTATTTCAATGCACATTTATTGTTTTCTCTTGAGAACCACTCACTGAGTTGGGGAATTCTAGATAATATGGAGATTACAGTGACATAGTCTAACTTCTAAAGCAATTTGCATGACAGTGAGTTTATGTTATGCTTATAGAAATATTATTTATGATAACTTACTTCTCTCTTCCTTAAAAGTTACATTTGAAATAATAATGGGCTCATGTTGTATGCACCAGGATAGTTGTCAATCTTCCTTGTACCCTCAATTCACCTGAGAATAGAGTGTAATCATATTAGTAATATTGGATCTTGACATTGTTATTTCTTGGTCTGGGAAGAGTTGATATTTGCTTCTCCACCCCCACTCCCCAACCCTTTATGTTTCTGGGCAAAAAAATGATCAAGGCAGGCATGTCCCTTCTTACTTGTTAGTTACTAGTCAAATGGGCATCAAAATCTTTAAGAGATTTTCTATATATTTAGGAAATGTTGCCATGTGATTCAGCTGTTTTTGTCCTCCATAGCTTATTGCAAATTACTGTTTTAAAGTATGTATTTCTTGTTAATGATTTGAGTCACAATAAGCAATATTGATAGGTTTTGAAAAAACAAATATGTTCACTTGTTACCGTACAGAACGAATAATGGGATGAAAAAGGGAGAAAAAAACCCTACAAAACTGGAAATGTTGCTGCACTGCTCATCATAGTGAGATTAGCTATGAAAAGAGAAGAGTTACTCTTAGAACAGCAGATAGAAAGGAAATAACTTCTCAAAGAATTTAGGATAAAATAAGCCAGCACTGTTCTTCCTGGTAGAACCCTTATCTTATTTCCTAGAAAAATGTACTTCGGACAGCCTAAGGTGCCTAGTCTTTATTTTACTTAGTATTATTCTGGTCTCCCTGATTATTTGGAGTCTTTGAATATCCCTATTTATTCAGATCAAACTACCTCTTTTTTTTTTACTTTTACTGTCAGGGCCCAGAAAAGTGAAAATAAAGTCATTATGTATTATAATATTTTTCTGTATAGTGACTGAATCCTAAGAACAAAAATAAGATTATGAGGCAAGACATAAATTAGATAAAATTAGGCTTAGGACCCTAGATTTTCATGAATTGAACCAGAAAACTGTAACAAGCAATCTTTCATTTTCCTGTGTGTGTGTGTGTGTGTTTGTGAAAGAGGGAGAGAGAGGGAAAAAGACTGAGAAAGAGATCACAGGCTGAGGGTGGGAAAGAAGCAGAAGCCAACAAGAAAATTAAGGACAGTGCTGTAAATGTATGTGCTATTGTCAAATCATCAAACTTTAAAGTTAACCAGGAGAACCTTAAATACCATCATCTGTGAATTCTTTTTAAGATAAACCATTCCTTAAGAGATAATCTTGAAATGACTTCATTTGTGCAGCTTTGGGATTTCACTGTCTTGAGTGACTTTTCTCAGAATAATCCACTCTCTGAGTCCTAATGCCAAACATCAGATTCTCTTATTATCATTTGTGAATGTGAATATATGGTTGTGAAAACCTCTATTACCCAGCAAAGTGTATTGGAAGAAGATACATACTACTGACAAATGATAGCACACAGAAAAGCAAAAATAATTGATTTCTTTAATGCATGTTTCACCTAGTGAACTCAGCCTATAGATATGCATACTATTAATCCCATGTTATACAGGAAACTTTAAAGAACTCAGTTATTTTAAAGTCATAAAGAGATTTTGGCAGTTCTAGAAAATAACCGAGAATTTATGCTCCAATAATTTTTCTCTATATTGTTCAGAATCCCCAAAGAAAAAGGTGTTTCTAAAAGTCCAAGAACAGAAACCACTCACTTCAAATTAGAAAACATAGTGTGCCTGGCATATAGATGAAACTCCGATATTCAGAGCTCTCTGATCTTTCAGGTTTAGTATATTGGCCAGTTTGTTACTACTTGGCATGTTGAATATGACCGATCAGAATCTTTTTGCTTTTGTTGTATTACATAACAGCAACGACTTCTGTTCACTGTGTAAATATGTTTCAGAGTCCAATAAGGGTGATAACTGTTTTCCAAATGCATTCTGAGGAATACAAAGCTACAGCCAGCTTTCACCCAACTTCTCATAAATCCAATTATTAAACTAGGGGCAGGGGCAGCTAAGAGAAAAGAATGATTGTGAATCTCTCATCATTTCTTCAAATGACAATTCATGTGCAGAATTGTATTCTAATTAACTTGGTAGCTCTTCCATCTGAGAAACTGTCATTCTTCTTCCTCCAAGAAACACAGGGGATCTAGCAAAATGCCCTAGTCATGCAATAAAGCATTTTCAGAATCATACTAAAGATAAAAATTTTCAGCATATAGATCCTGTACATGATTTTTTATAGGTATATATCTAAGTATTTATTTTTTTTGGAGTAATTGTGTAAAAGAAAGATTATTCTGACACTTGTTAAATTGGTAAAGAAGACTATTTAAAATTATTGCAATAAGACTCTTTTAACAGAGGAGAAAGATTGGGCTCAATTCCAACCCAAGAACAAATGGGGATTTACAGACAATGAAGAGAGTGAGGGATCAGTGGATGGAAAATTATGAAGAGGAGAGATCAACAGCAGGAGGGTTCTTGCTAAACTGAGTTCAGAATCTTGTTGAAGGCCAAACAAACCAGGCTAAGGCGGAGGCCTTGTCCAAAAGAGGGCTCAGAAGCGCCTAACTAAAGTTGGGTCAAGAAGAGAATCTTTTTCAATTGTAAATGAAATTGGGCTTTCATTTTTGTTTTTACATGTTCATTATTAGCATATAGAAATGTGACTGATTTTGTGTGTTGAACTTAAATTCTGCAACTTGCTGAACTCGCTTATTCCAGAATTTTTTTTGTGTGTGTACATACAGGTTTCTTGGTTTATTTGTCTCTAATGTACACAATTATGTCATCTGCGAATAGGAATAATTTGTTATTTCCTTTCCAAATTTTATTCCTTTTCTTTCTTTCCTATTTCAGCGGCTTGAACTTTTAGTACTATTTGAATAAGAGTGGTGAGAGTGACCACCCTGGAAAGCAGTTCTAAGGAGTTGATGGATCTTAAAAAAATATGCAAAATGTTTATAGGTGTGGATGTGATTAATGTGAGGAAGCAGCCTGTGAACTTACTTACATTCTTAAAAGTCCTGTGACCAAAAACTCCTAATGTTAATAATAATGAAGTTAAAAACTGCTGCATGCATACTGCATCTACTGAAAGGAAGAAAACAAACAGGAGTCTCCTATCACTACGTAGTTCACATATTTCTCTTTCATGTTTGGGAAGGTATGAAAAATAAAAGATGAGTTATGAATGAAGTGATGCATTCCACCATTTATTACTAGTTTATTATTTACACTTATATTTTCAGAAAGCATCACACAGAAGCATATGTGAAAGAGAAGGCCTGCTTTGTTTGAGAGGTAATGACAAGCGTCCACTCACTCCTACGGTTCTTTATATAATCTCCACATAAAATCACAAAGGATTCACATTTAGCCTCTACTGTTTTTAATTCTCACACAAGCACGAGAGGAAAGTTGTTCACTACTGTGGACCAACTTGTTTCCTAGCTTCTGTAGTTGCCTCTAGGGAGAGCTAAGTGCTAGAGGAGATTAACCTTAAAGTCTGTACTTAAACTAGATGGGAAGAGAGGCTGGAGGTTTATCCCTCAATAAAATTGCACTACTTTAGGAAATATAGTAAGTCAAGGATTCCCCAAGAAACCAAAAAAAGTATTTCTGCTTGACTCTAAAAGTAAAATTATAGGTATAACAGATGTGAAAGTGTTTTGGAAAAGTAGTTAAAACACTAGAGAAATGTGAAGGTTTATGATGGAAGCAATCCCCCTGCCCCTTTCCAAAATGCAACATTACAGTTTTGTGTGCAGAAAGCTGGTAGTAATAAAATGCATTACTGAGTAAGTGGGCATAAGTAGGGGATGATTTAAGAGTGATAAGTATTACAGTTAAGAACCGGCATACTTTGTTAGGATTACCTAAATTTATTTTTTTGATTTTTTATTTTGAGTACTTAAGAATATTTTTTTCCCTTTGGAGAACAGAAATTAATAGAGGTTAATTCTATCTGCATCTGGCTGAGCATTCCAAGACTGCTCCTGTGGGTTTAGGAATCAAGCACAGGTGAATTTACACTAAGCCCTTCTTCGTTGGCTCTGTACTCGTTTCTGACTTACCCTAGATAATAGTTAAAACTCAACTCTCTAAGAAAGAGAAAAAAAAGAAGCTACTGCTCCAGCTTCAGAATTCTTTGTTCTTTATTTTTGGCGTCTTTTGGATGGCTCAGGAAAACAAGACTTCTCCATGTCCTCACTTGTCGCTTCCTAAGTAAATACATTATGCGATTGAGGAGTCTATATATATAAAGTCTCAAAACTGTGTTACATGCCCAAAGGAGTATGCAAGGAGCCAAAATTAACACAAAAATTGGAATTTACTTCTCTTCTTGCATGTATCCAATTACATACAGGCATAACCAACTAGGACTTTTTGATGGTTTTTCCCAAAAGCCACTTCTTACTATGTAGATTAGCTGGGTCCCTTTTTCATTAGGCAAGAGTCTCCCCACTTTATGATAACAAGACATTAAAATAAGTCAGACAATATGGGAGCAGGGTAAGGCTGTGATTACCACATTTTTAACAATGTTTGTCATATCCCAAGTATATCCTTATTAAAGATCTATTAAAAATAAGTGCTGCTTAAAGGGAGGATTCTGTCAATCCAGCATGGCAAGTGAAATATCGTATAGCAGTGGTACTCAAATGTGGGTCCCAGATCATAGCAACGGCAACATCTGGGAATCTATTAGAAATGCTCATTCTTAGGTCCCACCCAGACCTATGAGGATGGGATCCAGTTATTCCTTTTTATCAAACTCTCCAGGTGATTTTGACACCCAGTAGAACATCTGCCTTATTGATGAGCCATCGTCCCTTTCCCTTAAGATAACTGTATAAAACCTGTATAAACATTTTTAATGAAGTTAACTTACTTTCATGAGTTAAAAAAAATTGTAATATCACAAATTTTGGTTAAATCAGTATGCAGCTTTTATCTTCGTGTGACTCTATGCATATTGTTCTCTTCCAGGCAGTGTTCTATGATAGTTCCTTTAAAAAAAAATTTCCCGGAACTAATTATTGCCATTTCGTTTGCTTCATTTCCTGTATTCCATCAGTAATTCTCACAAACTACGTAAGAAGAATGCACAATTACTCTAAATGCTATTTTGTTGTTGGTCATATCCAATCCACTTCTGCTCCCACTTTCACCTAGTGAGTGAGTCCTCCAGCAGCCCTCTCTGCTCTTACTGGGATCACTGCTCTCGAGCCTTAGGCTGAGTTCTCAGTCTGGGTTTCCCTTGTTCCCCCCTGTGGATCTCACTTCTCTTGTATCCCCTATTTTCCTCTCTTAACCCATGTCTCCCTTCTCTCTCCTCTCTGACAAAGATGAATGCAAAGTTAAATTATTTGATTTAATGTGGAAAAAAATGCTTTTATTCTACTCTTGAGACTTGGTGATTCTTTTGTTGTCCATTCCTTTTTAAAACAGACCATTACACATGGCATGGATGCCTTCTGTTTATGGTGGAATTGTCCATTGTATGGCTTTCCTATGAGAGGAGCTAATCCAGCAGAAACCCAGTCATGTTACCAGAGAGCCCTCCAAAATAACCATCTCCATGCCTTTTCTTGGGGCTGTTCAGTTTCCTCTCATACAATTCTGCAAATTTTCATCTTAAGAGAGAAGAAAAGTGATGATTTTATGCTTACCAACCACAGTTTGGAGTCAAGCAGAAGCAGGGACAAGAGATCTTGCCTTTCAAGTTATACACTCATTCCTCAGTATTGCCCTACTCCCAGCACTCTACTACATCTGAATTCCCTAAACACCGAGCTCCTGTGATTCAGTTTGCCCTCAGAAGAAATTTTCAGGCCTTAGCAACTGAGTACCTTTCAGGACCTAAAACTTACATAGACTTTTGAACAACCCGTTTCCATCCTCATGCCTCACACACTGGTCAGAGATAAATGATGAGATTTTCTGGAATTATGCATCGTAGATAGAGATGCTTTTCATTGGAGTCCTCCTTGCAGACACTTGGCATTCAGCTTCCTCCTCTGTGTAAATGTTAATTCAATAGCTAACTGGTATAAAGCTTAAGAACAGATGCATGACATATTAGGAAGGGAAGCTTGACAGACCAGAATGACTCAAAGAGGGGACTGAAGAATAAATAAATCAAGAGGGGGATACCAGCTTTCTGAGTTGAGTAACCAAGGGTTTCTCACTGGAATAGTGTTGAAATTCACTGAGCTGGATAGTAAGAAAAAGTGGGTTTGCTCTGTTCAGAGTAATGATACACTCAGTTTATAATATGTTCATGTTGTGGCCCCTGTAGGTCTTTCAAGTGAAGATGTCTACTAGTGAGCTGTATATACAGTCTAGTTGCCCAGAAGGTGGCTTGTGCTTGAGATAAAGATTTGAGACATACTAATAAATGGATACTGTATTGTATATATGATAGTAACTAAAATGAGTTATGGCATGAAGTAAAAAGAGTAGAGGATGGAACCTTGGGAAACATTAACAGTTATAGGGTCATTTATCAAAAAACATTTTAGTTTGTGTTTTTCAAGAAGCAGACTCAATTAAATGTGCAAGAAGTTTACTGAAGAAAGTATCTGTAAAGGATAAAAAAGAGAATGAGGAGTAGGAAGGGAGGGATTTCACACCCAGATGTGGATCTGACACCTGTGAAAGGAGAGAGAAAGAAGGAAGGATTGGATAGGAAAAATTTTATAGTACACTGCCTTTCTCAAAAGTTTTTGACCAGGCCAATAGGAAGGTTGGTCTCTGAGCAAAGGCTGCCCTTTGGATAAGTCCTGCAGGCAATAATGGGTGGGCACAAGTACCCCACCATACTCATCATTAACTAGGAACAGCTCAGGAGGAAGTGCAAACGCAGTGATGAGTCTTAACGTGCAGCAGCTAGGGCTGTCAGTCATCCCTGCTTCCTGAAGGGTTTCTTGAAGATCTGAGAGGCAGATGTTAGAAATATGAAGAAACTAGAAAGAATGGTGGTACCACAGCCACAGAGAGGAAGTTGCATGCATTATACTCACAGTTTTGCTGTGGAGAGAAATGATGGATAAATCATCTTAAAACTACAGATTTGAGCCTGAGATTGTTCCCTGTGAGATCTGTAGTTAATAGTCATGTGCTAAAATGTGCATAGTTGGAGGCAACATTAATACCAGAGAAAACATAGTTCTGGAGAAGATGATGGATTGATTTTAAAGTTTGGAACCATTTATAATTTTCAAATATGCACTTTGAGTTGATTTGAAATATTTCATACTTGAGTTTCCTAATGGAGTTAATTAATCATAGCTGATTTCACTGCAAGCACAGCACCAACCATAAACAACGTAGCCACAGCGCAAGAGGAAATCAAGGCATATCACCCCTACGTATTAGTGATGAGGAAGGGATTTTTTTTCCCTAAGCTTTCATTTTTACTTTGTTAATAGGACTAACATACCAGCTAACCAAGGCCAATGGATTCTCCTATATGAAATAGCTAAATGTTGAAAAACATTCAAGAACAGAACAAAAGAGGGTCCTGCAGCCACCAAAATCAGATTTCTGGCTGGCATTCATCCCTCTGAGTTTACACAGATCTACTCTTAAAATCACCAGTTTTACAGAATCATATTTAGTTTTTTAAAACTTCTAGAATGTGTTGATTTTTAAAAACTAGAAAAAATATACCATTAATATCTAATATGAAAATACTTTAAAAGATAACTCAGCTCTACACTGACCTCCATTTCCATTTTCCTAAGAACCAAAAAAGTGTGTGTGTGTTGAAGT
The DNA here is from genome assembly GCA_032199065.1 of Smutsia gigantea. Classification (NCBI taxonomy): domain Eukaryota; kingdom Metazoa; phylum Chordata; class Mammalia; order Pholidota; family Manidae; genus Smutsia; species Smutsia gigantea. Next base: position 5,643 of record JAVSCE010016490.1, on the reverse strand, counting down.
GTTATCTGGCATATAAATGTATGCATATATATACATATGCATATAAACATATACATACAGACACACATATATCATAAAATTGCAATAAACTTCTAAATACAAACCAAAGTTTTAAATCTTTTAAAACATGGTTAAGCCTATAGAATGTACTCAGCTTGTTATTTTTGACAGTAGCAGTTTCAGAATCTTGAAGTTGAAAATAATTACTTTGGTTACAATTGTGAAACATGAAATTAGAGTGCTTTTAGGGACATATGTGATGATGAAAACAATGGAAGTCATTAAGCTTCAGTGAGTTTATTAAAATGTTTACAGATCAAGGTGATTTTGTTTTGAGCTAAATTCAGGTATATCTCTAGAGGTGACATCAGTAATCCATCTGAATTTTCCACTACTGCTAACACTGAAAAAAAAAGTAAGAAAAAGTTAATTAAAATTATAATTAAACCAACATTGAGAAATAACTTGAGACAGAAGTTTATAAGTTTATGCAAAAGTTTTCTTTTTAGAAAGACTTTCAGATTTTCAAAGATAAAATAATATTTGTTGGATATTATGCATTTCTTCATGAAGATCAAGTATTCCCTGTTTATTTCCTGTAGATATTTCCATAATCATTGAATTGAACATGCAACTTTGATATTTCTACTCACACATAAAATTAAATGAAAAAAATAGAAGAATCTGCAAAGCAGAGTTAGTAGTACAATTCTTTTATGTATCAAAAAATTGATATTACTAATAATATAGATACACAGACCTATATATTCTCTATACATGAATATGTCAAGAATAAAATACTAACAGTTAGTTAGTAGTAATTAATCTTGGTTGGAGGTTTGTGGGAAGTGATGGAAAGCTTTCCAATTTCATATTCTACCTTTTAGTACTCTGAATTTTTGATCATATGTTTCATTGCTTTTATTTTAAAAAATCAACAAGGACTCTAGGCTCCTTTTGGCTTTAATCTTTACAAGATTTCTTTTAAGATAGAGAAGAATGGTTTCTAGAGAAGAATGGTTTCTAGCACTGTTTAAGAAGAATTCTTTTTAAAAAAATATCTCATTTCTTTCCTAAATTGTTTTGAATTGTTATTATTTTTCTGTTAAACTGCTTGAAACACTGGTCATGTGTAGGAAGTCTGAAAGACCTCTCATCGGAGGGAATAGGAATAAGATTTGTGAAGGAGAGAGCTGAAAAGAGAGGGCATTGAAAGACTTAGGGAGGTGGAACAGAGGTAAAAGGAGGAAAGATGCTTCTGAAATAATGTAGCGTGTTCCTCCATGTTATCTCTTGAGACAATGGAAATAATTAAAGATGTGTAACAAGTGAGTTGGCCTCTGAGAAAAATGAGGTTTGAAGGTGTATCATATGATTTTCTCAGAAGGGTGACAGTTGAGTTCTGCAGTGGATGCTGGACAACTGGAACGTCCAGGAAAGCGGGACTTTCAGCAAAGGTCCCTCCAAAGATAGTGAGAATTTCAAACAGATACTTAGAGAAGAAAATGTGTCTGGTTAAACATGGTAGATCAAATGCATAGTTCTCTATTCTTTTTCAAGACACCTTTAAATTGCTAGTAAATGGGGGGAAAGGTAGAATGAGGTAACTTCAACATGAGGGAAGAGCAGACAAGAGACCGGAACTAATTTTTTGGTGCAAGATAGTGTATGGAAGTTTGCAGAGGAGGAAACTGAATACCAAGTGGCTGCAGGGAAGACTGCAATGAGATTCAAGCCTATTCATGACGCAGAATTCCAGAACATCTCTAGAACTGGAGGCATCGTTTAATGCTGACATCCCCTGTGAGGTATGGGGTTGAACCAGTATATTGTTTGTATGTCTGCATAGACAGCTTTGGGTCCTGCTTTTCTAGGCAACTGCAGGAGTCTTGGAGCATTTGATTGCACCAATATCCAGGCCCCATGCACAGGAATTCTAATTTAAGTTAGTCTGCATGGCACTCACATATGTGTATTTTTAAAAAGCTCTTGAGATGATTCTGACATGCGGTCAGGAGAGAGAGCAACTGCTCCCATACAAACTGACCATGGTTCAGAAAAGGAAACAGGCTATGATTTAGTGACCTTACTCAAGATTTCCCATCTAATGGGACTGAGCTAGAATGAAAACAGTTCACTCCCTCTCAATTTTCTTTTCATCGCCTGTCTGCCTCCAATCCTGCCTGTGGTGGGACTTACCCTCAGCCAGTCATGACACTACTATCCAGATAGTGGAGTAAGAACTCAGCACAAGAAAACTTTGCAGGTCAGAAATTGTTTATATATGGAAGGAGAAAAAAGCATCAGTTTCATATACTATTGAATTATAATCCTGAATATATGTCTTTTTGCATTTACACACACCTCTGTGCCCCATGAGAAAAACAGCACAAAAGAAAGGAACAACAGTGGCAGTCAAGGAGTTAGATGTCCTTTGGTGTTCATGTTAACATTGAGATCACTGCATTTAAAATGGAGAATATAGGGTTTTCATGTCATTATGTTTTCATAACACGAGAGCAATTTGGGTATAAATCAATATTGCTTTGATAATAGAGTGCTGTCCCCCAGAATGAAGGCAAATGAGGATTTAGAACTCTTGCAGGTTGTACTGTCAGTACTAATTTGAGTGCCGAAGTTCCATGTGCAAACCTAAGTAAACAGGGTGGTAGACAGCTTGAACAAGATGAAATTGTGGTATCGCCCAAAGGAACATGCTGATCAGGGAAAGCTCAGCATGAATTTGAATCAAAAGCATCTGCAACAACTTTAACTCTGCTTCATGCCATCAGGGTTGGACTGAGACAAGGGAGGTTTAACCCATAACACCTGGGATGGAGGGGCAGCCTGCCATATATTAGCCTTTCTGAGAGCCTCTCCAGATTTTTGCAGCACGTGGGGCTTGTGCTACACGATGCCTACATCCAATTCCCCTGCAGCTGTCGGTCACAGTTGGTACTGGCAAATTCTGGTTCCTGAACTCATCAGCAGTAATAAATATTTATTGCATGTTCAGTGAGCCCATTGGTAGCAAGACTGAATTTGCACTAAATTTGAGTATTAAAAAGTCTTCGAATTTAGAGACAATAACATAAGGACACATGACAGAGTTCTTTCCTAAAGAAATGATAAATAGTCACTTATATAATAAAAGACCTCAGAGTCTAGTAGCACCCATGACCTCTGTCATCAAAGGAAAACCTACTGAAGCCACAGAAAGATTTCCTCATTCTGTAAGGATTTGGGCCCTGGATAAATTCAGCAGCGTTATTCAGTTAGCCAGGGTGCTCTGCTGGAGTAGACAGCCTAACTAAGGTGGCAAAAGTGGTGTTGTTTGGACTAATAAAGCTTCAGTTTGTATAGAACCACCTGAGAAGAGTCCCTGAGCAGGGCAGAGTCAGTGAGAACAGAAGTGGCTGCCTACACGAGCAAGGTTTGACTTCAGGGGACATGGAACAGTGTTTGAACAAGCACCAATCCAGGAGAGCTAATCAAGTTGAAGAGTGAGAGTCACGCTAAGTATCCAAGCCCTCTGGGGGTGATGGAAGGGAAGCTGTCATACACCTACACAAGCGAGAGTCATAAAAATTGTCTTCTCTCTAAGGGATCCCAAGTTTCTCGTCTCTTATAGTCAGTGTCCAGGGCTGTGTGGAATACAGAATAATTTTTCCTACCAGCTGAAAATGACCTTTTTCTATTAGACTATACTTGTTAGCAAGAAAGAGAATCTGCCTCCATAAATATTTTTTGTCATATGGTGACCACCAATGGCAAGTTGAAAACATGAATAAAGAAAGAATCATCTTCTTAAGAGTAGAAATGGGATTGAAAGGAATGAAAGCTAGTCACAGAATAAGATTTTCATTTTTGCTTGTCAACATTTCTTGATTTGTTGTGTGTGTGTGAGCACACATGCATGAGCACATTCATTCTTATATATATGAAAGCGTTTTATTCTCACTGTGTGAGGATAATCAAATTAAAATACCTGGAAAGCAGGGCAGCAACTAACAAAAATTAATGGAAAAGGTACCCTTCTAGGCAGAAAAATTAGAAAAAAAAAAGCATTACTTTCTCCAGGCTGACTACAGCCCAGGTACAGGGCTCAGAGTTTGGTGTATTTCAACTCTCACCCCATCTGGAGCCTACTGCCAGGTGCTTTTGTGTAGGGCAAAACCTGCTTTCTCTTACTGGTTTACTATCCTGGAGAGCAAAATGCAGGGTTGTTGTTTCTATCTTTTAAATTATTTTATAGGAAAGGAAAATAAATAAGTAAAAAACACTACTTGATAAATTTTTCTGCTCCAAGGGGGTAGCAGTTAAACAAGAGTATAAGCCAGAAATACTGACCCTAAGGCTCCAAGTGCCCTTGGAAATACAGTGTTTTTGCCTGTGTACATCTGCATATTTCTAGGGACAGAGGTATGTAAATGTGTTCAGTGACTCAAAAATGTTAAGCCTTAAGCAAAATATAGTGGAATTAGTAATTCAGAAACTACACAAAAAATAAAAAATAATTTAACTTTTAAAAAGTGCCTCTGGAAGTCTCAGATTCATGGTGGTGGTGTGAGAGGTGAGACAGAGAACTCCTCCCAAAACCATATACAGTACGAAAATATAGTTAAAACAACTAATCCTAAAACAGTAACAGGAAAGAAGGTTGCATCAGACTGCATACACCTGGAGAACAGAGCAGACCTCAGGAAAGAGGGTAAGGTGCCAAAACCTTTATCCAGTGGGATCCAAGCCCTTCCCCCACCCCAGCTCATCAGTGGGAGAAAGAGAAATTGAGTGGGGAATGGGTGGAAGCCTAGGACTGCTGAACACTCAGGTCTGGAGATCTGCTTTGGAGCACAAACCTACACTGCATGGTGCTCTGGAGATTAGTGAGGTTGGAAAGCTAAGACAGGATGAATACTTGAGAGACTGAGATTCCAGCCATTTGTGGAGGACAGGGATACACATCTGGCTGCCCTGGAACAAAGGAAAGGTGGGTGGTCTGAGAGGCTTCCTAGTAATGAGAGGGCTGCTGAAGGGGTGGGGATTGCACAGAGCTTCCTGCACGAGAGAAGGGATAGGTGAACAAGGTTGTCTGGGCACACTCTGCCCAGCAGGTTGGGAACTTTGAGGAGCTTCAGATGCTCCATTCCCGTGGCTGGGTACTAAGCTCTGAGGCCCCCCACTGTGACACAAAGCCTGCTGCACCTTCCTCCTGGCCTGCTGGCACTGGCTAACAAACTGGCAGTCACTGTGCTGGCATCAGGCCAGCCAGATGGAGGCCCTGCCTACAACAGCTACAGACACAAAGCACAGAGGTTTATACCTGTGTGCTCGACCCAGTGGCTCTGACACTGGATATAAGCGCTGCATCCACGAAGCAAGATACAGCTCTTTCCTCCCCCCAGGCACCAGTGCCACTACCCTGCGACCCCTAACCTCACTCCAGGGGCTGAGCAGCTCCGGAGAGTAGAGCTTCTGGGCCCAAGAGGGTGCCACATACAAATATGTAATGTCAAAGGAAACTGGTTCAGTCCAAAATCTCACAAACCCCAGAAAAAGGGCCAAATGAAACTGAACTCACCAATCTTCCTGAAAGAGAGTTAAAAAAAAAAAACATAAACGAGCTTATGGAGGTACAGAAAA
>JAVSCE010016489.1:0-72494 GCA_032199065.1 Smutsia gigantea | reverse complement strand
AAAGATTGTATATCAGTGATAACTTAATAAAAAAAGAAAGAAATTACATATATTAAAATAAATGGAATACTAGCCAGCAATGAAAAGGAACAAATCACTGATACATGCAACATGGACAAATCTCAAAATTACTACTGTGCATGAAAGAAGTCCGCATAGAAGAGTACTTGTTGTATGATTGCATGTACATAAAATCTAGGAAGCTCAAGGTAATGTAGAGCAAATAAGAGCATTTCAATGTTACTTAGGGCTGGGAGTGGAGAGGCATGAGCTGCAAAGGGGAATGAGGAATTGCTTCAGGTGATAGAAATGTTCTGTGTCTTGATTGTAATGGTGGTTTCCAAGAGGTATAACACTGAAAAACTCAAAATTGTACATATTAAAGGGATGTAGTTTATTGTACGCATTTGTAGTTCAATAAAGTTGATTTAAAAAAGAAACAAAAAGTTTGAACTAGCTTCATGTTTGGTATGTATTATCTCGTGGAATCTTGACATAAGCCCACTGAGTAATGAACCTTGCTGTTCCCATCTCACAGAAGGAAATCGAGGTTACGTGATTTTCCAAGGCAAAGAGAGGAAATTAGAAGTACTGGGATTTGAACCTGGTCCTGTCCTTTTCCAAAGGCTCAACTGTCTACTTGTTTTTCCATTCGTGTAATAAACATTTACTTTTTAATCTATACAACTGGTTGGCACTCACCCGGAGCCTCCACTCTGGTTCTGCACTCCAGGTGGTGAAGGCATTTATTGTCCTGAACCCCAACTTCCTGTTCCATGATAAGGACCAGCTGACCAAGGAGCTGCAGCAACACGTGAAGTCAGTGACGGCCCCATACAAGTACCCGAGGAAGGTGAGTGATGGATAGTCCCTCTGAGGGGCTCCAGGGGCCCCCTGTCCAAAGTCTCACTGGGTGGCCAGAGTGAAGCTCAAGTAGCCAAGAGAACCAGAATTTTTCTCTGCAGAAGCAGCAATCTGGCTTACTGGCGTGAGAGAGACAACTTAATTGGATAGAACCTCTATTCTGTGTCAGAAACTCACAAGGAATCCATGGCTGGCATGTTAACCTAAAGAAAAATGTCAGATGAGTGCCCAGAGGTATCAAGAAGGTTATTTATAATCTTTCAAATTTGGAAAAGAAATTAAAATCATCAACTTCCAAACTTTTAAAGAACATTATTTGTAGTAAGAAATGCATTCTATATGGTAACCCAGAATATATATTATGTATATATACATACACCCTCTATATATATGTGTGTGTGTATATATAAACACATAACAAATAAAATTCAATAAGATGATATTCACCCTAACATGCCAAACATTGATATTTTGTCTACTTCATTTGTTTTAAAAGCCATGTGCAACCTATGAAAATATCCAATAGAGGAATGATTAAATTATTCATGAAATTTCATATTATGCTATAATTTCAAATGATGCAAATCATTTATTTTTAACATAAAAGTGTTGCAACAATGTCTTATTAAGAAAAAAACAAGCTATGAAGAAATATACATAGAATCTTATTTGTTTAGCAACAAAATTTGAAAGGATTCATAAACCAAAAAGTTATTATTTTTTCTTTTGTAATAGTACTTTGCTAATACTTTACAATTGATAAATATTGCAAAGCTACGTAGCTAACATTTATTGAACATTTACTATGTGTGCCAGGCCCTGGGCTCAATGCTTTACATGCATTATTTCATTTACTTCTCTCCACAACCTGCTATGGCATGACCATCCCATTTTACATAGAACAAATTAAGACCCAGAGTCTCTAAGTAAATTGCCTGAGATTAGAGTTAATAAAAGGCAAAGCTGGAACTCAAACCTGCATGTATATGGGAACAGAGTTCATGCATCTAATGTTAGGCTCTGCTGCCTCATAGAGAATAGAACACAGGACGTGTATCAGATAGGATGGGCTGGATATTATTGTGGGTAACAAACAGTCCCAATGTCTTAACAGCTAGTGATAAGGAAAGTTCCTTGCCATGCCACATATCCTCCATGGTTCTCCTGGGGCCAGGGTAAAGGAGCAGCCACCATGTAGGTAGCTGCCGGGTGCTATATGAAGTGGACAAAGAGGGTGGCCAGGCTCAGTGGTTCCCAGTCCTTCTGTTAGAGGCGACACACTTCACGCATGGTCACAGCGCATCACAGGGCGTCAGGTTGACACTCGCATTCTTGGTGGACCTCATTAAGGCTACCACGTGGTGCTAGGCTGTCAGGGTCTGTGCAGAGGGAAGGAGGAGGGTGGGGCATTGGTAGGAATGTCAGTTCAGGAGGGGTTTCCTTTCCCTCAATCAGGTGGAGTTTGTCCCAGAGCTGCCCAAAACCGTCACTGGCAAGATTAGAAGAAGTGAACTTCGGAGAAAGGAGTTTGCTCAGAAGTAATCTGCCATAAGCTCAGAAACCATGGTGATCTTGGACAAAAAAAAAAAAAAAAATCCCTGGGTTCCTGTTTCCCCTCTATGGTGAGGATGGAAAAGTTGAGGGTTGGTTCATAACAGTATCAGGAGTGCCAACATTCCAGCATTTTTGTTCTTTTAAATCAATGCCAGCTGTTCTCCTTCCTCCAAGTCCCTTGTTCCCTTTCAGATTTATCAGGGGGACCCAGAGTCCTCCCCACAGTCTATAACCGCCTACCATTCAGAGTCCTCCCAAACCCTGGACTTCCATCCTATGAACTGACCCTTCACTCCATCCATCCTTGGGGCCTGAGATAGGACCCCCAGGAGAATACCAGAGACTGAGGGCATCAGGGGCAGAAGGGGTGGGCCTGAGGGTGAGAGAAGCACTACTGTCCCCATCCCCTTGACCCTGGGGGTCACATTTGGAGAGGTCGCATCTGTAACTGCCCATTTCTGGACTGCACATACACTCACGGGGAATACAGAGTCCCCACAAACAGGACACAGAACTCCCCTCACCTAGGGACTTAGGTGTAGGGCTCATGGACAAGTTCACACACAGACTCAAACTGCAGACACAGAATATGACACATTAAAGGGAACACACACACACATACACGCACACACACACTCACAGACAGTCCTGACACTCCAGTGGAGGCCACCAGAAGCTGATGGAGTACACAGATCCCGACAAGACCTGTTCTACCTAAGCTGTCATGGAGGGGGGTGTTTCCTGGTTCCAAGCCCAGTGCTGGGTGCCTTCCCCATGCCAGGATCTTCTGGAGGGCCATGCCTAGATTTTGAGATGTCAGATGTGGGCAGGGCAGGGTGTATCTTGGGATGGCGCACAGGGTAGGGCCAGGTGCACTTGGAGTGGGGGTTTTGCATGGGGCTTGGCAGATCCCAAGGTCAAGAGAGGGAGAGAGGGGAGCCTGCCCCAGACCCCTGGCATGTCAGAGTGGGCCGTACCTGCTCCCTGAGTAACAGCAATACCAACAATGACATCCTCAGGACTGTTGTGTGGCAGTATTATCATCAGCACAGCAATGACTGAACATTAGCCCGAGGAGGAGGAGCTGGGGCATGACCTCGGCCACCTGGTTTAGCCTTATCATCTGACCAGGGTTGGCCCCATGCAAAGCTTCTCTCTGACCCCTCTTCCTTTGAAGTCTCCGGACCCCAGCTCCCCACCTCTTCCAGCAACTCCTCCCAGACCCAAGTCCCCTCTGACCTTTTCTCAGCCTGGGTACGGCCTCCTCCTGACCACTCCGATTTCCCACCTGTGCATGGTGGCTAGAGATACACTGAGCTCAGATGGTGCTGCCCTGTGGGATCATGCCTGCAAAGGGCACTGCTTCAGCACAGGCTGGTACCAGGAGGGCCTTTGGATGTCATTACTGTTGCCTTTAACAGCTGTGCCACTTCTGAGGTGCCACCTCTGGGAGGGGGTGACACTGTGCTCAGGGGCTCAGGACCTGGCATCCACACATCCTCATGGTAAGTATGGACACAGGCACCGACAGTCCCACTGTATGGGAGGGAACCAGCCCAGCACAATACAGCTGGGTCTCAAAGCCAAGGCTGCTGGCCCTCATCCTGGCGTCAGGAAGGGATCCCCTGCCAGGGAGTCTGACACTGGCTCTGGGGATGCTTTCTGGGCTGCATGAGTGATCTCACCTGTTCCAGGCATCTGGACCCTCTTCCCTTCTTCTGTCAGCCCTGCTCCACCTACAATGAGTGAGCCCACCCACCCTTCATGGAAGTCCCTAGTCCCCTGTGGGCCAGGCCTCACTCCCATTCACTTTGGGCTAGCCTGACTCCACCCCTTCTGTATCTGGCCTTTTCTTTTATAACCAGGACCGCCCAACTCAGGGGCTCTTTAGGCAGCGACGGAACCTAAACAGAATCGAGTGCTGTTCTTACCCTGTCTGATTTGGTTTTGCTTGCATTTTATGGTTTCTTTGCAGTCTCTTTAAAGGCACTGATTTTCCATGAAAACAGGGATAGAATGTTTCCTGTTGTCTTTCAGTTACGTAGTAATGGAAAGGTGGCACGGATTGAAGGCAATGATTTGAAGCTGTCAATAGCCTAAATGAGTAGGAGAAACACTGTGTCACACACACACAACAGCAGCCTTAGGAAGCTCAGCTTAGGACAGGGCCCAGGAGAGAGATCACAGAGACGGAAACTTGTCCTAATCACCGGGGTCTCTGGACCCTGCCCACCCACTTGGCTGTCCTCACCCATCACTCCTGGTGCTGCCCATCTGCCTGGCTGATGTCCCCAGGTCTCCCAGGAGAAGCACTGATGAATGTTCTCTGTTAAAATGTTCACATTCCTTGGAGATTCCCGGAGATGAATCATGAGAATCAGCGTGGATTCCCTCTTTAGGGTCAAAATGTCAAGAGTGACCTAGTGACATATCCAGCTCTGTTTCAGGTGTTAGGTTGACTAAATTAATTAGGGATGATTTTGAGACCATAAATCTCATCACACAAAGTGGATTCCATTGGGCAGATGGATATGTATTTTATTGCCTATTTTCATGATCCTGTCATTCACTACAATATAGACCTTGGTTATTTTATTCGTAAGGGTATGCCTGAATATCCAAAATTATGTGTTGGAAATTAGCATTTTTATCATTGATTTCCAGCACAATTAAATTATGACCAGAGAACATCGTCTGTGTGGTTTCATTTGTCTGAAATATATTGAGATTTGCTTTATGGCCAAATACAGTTACTTTTTGTAAATGTCTTGTGTGTTCTTGAAAATAATGTGTCTTCTAAGGCTGGTGTAATAATTTCTCTGTGTATATATGCATTTCTGTAAGGTAAGATGCTTCACTGTTCAGATCTCCTGTATCCCTACAGATGTTTTGTTTGCAGACATTGCTGAGGAGAGCGGGTGAAGATCTCCCACTCTGCTTGTGTTTGGATCTTTTTGTGTTTCCATCATTTGCTTTATTTGTTTGGCAGCCAAAACTGACTATGTGGGATCCTCAAGAGAGAGAGAAAGGAGGGAGCTGATCTGGGAACTACCACAAATCACAAGGACCTGGGAGATTCAAGAGGGGACTTCTCCTGGGCTGGCACGTGGTTGGGGGGGGAGAGGAGGGAGCTCTCCTTCGGGGAATGGGGTCACAAGGGGTCCATTGTGAAGGACCAGGGATGAAGGCAGGGGATTGTTCGAGAGGGAGTACAAAGCGTTCTGGTTGCTAAGGCAGCAGCGTCCAACAGGAGAAGGCTCAGAGGAAGACGGACCATCATTTCCTCCAACAGCTCCTGAGCGCCCCCTTCACCTGTTGCTTGTGTCCGGCTCAACCCGTTGACTTACTGACCTACTGGCCTACTAACCTACTGATCTAGCAAATTCACTGACCTCTCTGATCCCTTCTCACTCCCCTCTCAGCCTTAGTCTGTCCTATCCTGCCCACAGAGACCCCTGCCTTTTCCCACCCTACCCCCCTTCCTGCCACACACCTTCCCCACCCCCACCCCCTACTGCAACCCCTCCCCATCCCCCCTCCCATCCCTCCTCCCCACCTGGGCGCCTAGGGCCCCCTGAGAGGTCCAGGACATGAAGGCGCAGAGACTGCTCTTCTGGCTCCTCCTGCTCGGGTGTCTCAGTCACTCAAACAGGAATGTGAGTAAACACTGGACATCGGTGGTTTCTTCCTTCTTATTGGGCTGTTTCACACTGGTTGAGCAACATCTTTCTCCTGGGGTCACTGAATGTGAACCCAGTATGTCCGGAAGTCTGAGGACCTTGGAGCAGGTTTCTTGACCAGCCTGATGGGCTCTGGCCATGGCTGTCCACATCCACTTCTGGGTCCTGGGGGCACTCCTCGGTCCAGAAAGACTGGAGGGATGGTCCAGAGGGATGGAAGCCTGAAAAGAGTAACTTTGTAGGGTCCGTAAGGATTTATCAATTTACTAAAAGCCACTGAGTTTTATGTCTTAAATGGGGGATTTGTATGCTCGCTTGCTCTCTTTCTATCAATGAAGTTGTTTTTAGTAAAGGTCTCTCATTATTAGGAGTCATGGGGCTTAGACTGGTTCCAGAAGCCCTGTGAAGATCCTCCTTCAACCTATACAAGTTTAGGATCTTTCTCATGTGTAGTTTGCTTTCCTAGAACACTGTCTTGTGAAGTTTGGTGGCCCTGGGAACAGTGGTTTGCTTTTCCCACCTCTACCCTTGCTGATGGCCGCTGACTGTCAGAACCTCAGCTTTATTGACCCACTGAATGTAATCTTGGAGTCAACTACTGACATCAGCGCCCAGACATCTGCCTAATGTACCACAAGTGTCCGTGACTGGAGGTTTTGCCAGTTAGTGGCAAGGTGGTCTGTCTCTTTTGTGCATTTGATCCACAGGTTGACCATTGTGCTGAGAGCTACTGCCCTGTTTAAGACAGTGGCTACTCAGACAGTGTATAGTTCCCATGAGCACACATTTTGCTGACCTCAGCTGTGAGGGCTGAGGATGAAAATGTTGATTTCAGAGACTACTTTCTACACAGGTTTTACTTTCACAATACTGAAGCTTTGTTAACAGCGTAGTATGAATTATATTGGTGTTTATTTCATCCTAAAATACTTATAAATGTACTTTTTGTAATATACATCTGGGTGACTATGCTCCAGAAACTTTCTATTTGTATTACACATTAATTTTCACGGTTGCTGTTGATCTAGGCCTATTACTATGAAATAAAAATGTAAATTCTTACGGGCTGAATTGGAATCATGCTAACCTCAATTCTCATAGATTTCATCGTAATAACAAGATTACTTTATTATCCAAATCTCTATGTGCTTCAGAAATCTGCAATTGTGTGCTCTGGTTCAGAATCAAAATGAACATTGAAAGACAATCTTATTGATTCTAGAATCCTGGGCTAAAGAATAATCTGAAATTGATTTTGTTGGGATAATCATCTCAGTATTATACTAACACCTGCCTATCTCTTTCAGTTATGTCCATATCTATAAACATCTCTCTAATATCTCCTTGGTATCTTTAACACACATTTTGTTTGGTTATTTTTTTCCCACTCTTCCATATATTTTGGATGAATTTTTGGAAATGTTGAAAGACGTTTACCCACGTACTTCATGAGTTTACAATGGAAGACATAGGCTTCCCATCCATCGTAAGTTTGCATTGACTCATTTTTTCAATTTTTTAAAATATAATTTATGTTGGTATCATTAATCTACAATTACATGTGCAATATTATGGTTATTAAACTACCCCTTCATCAGGTACCCCCCACCAACCCCATTACAGTCACTGTCCATCAGCATAGTGACATGCTATAGAATCACTACTTGTCTTCTCTGAGTTGTACAGCCGTCCCCGTGCCCCCCCAACATTACGTCTGCTAATCGTAATGCCCCTTTTTCCCTCTTATCCCTCCCTTCCCACCCATCTTCCCCAGTCCCTTTCCCTTTGGTAACTATTAGTCCGTTCTTGGGTTCTGTGAGTCTGCAGCTGTTTTGTTCCTTCGGTTTTTTTTTTCTCTGTTCTTATACTCCACATATGAGTGAAATCATTTGATACTTGTCTTTTTTGGCTTGGCTTATTTCACTGAGCATTAATACCCTCTAGCTCCATCCATGTTGTTCCAAATGGTAGGATTTGTTTTCTTCTTATGGCTTAATAATATTCCATTGTGTATATGTACCACATCTTCTTTATCCATTCATCTGCTGATGGACACTTAGGCTGCTTCCATTTCTTGGCTATTGTAAATAGTACTGCGATAAACATAGGGGTGCATATGTCTTTTTCAAAATGGGCTGCTGCATTCTTAGGGTAAATTCCTAGGAGTGGAATTCGTGGGTCAAATGCTATTTCTATTTTGAGCTTTTTGAGGAACCTCCATACTGCTTTCCACAATGGTTGAACTAATTTGCAGTCCCACCAGCAGGGTAGGAGGGTTCCCTTTTCTCCACATCCTCGCCAACATTTGTTGTTGTTTGTGTTTTGGATGTTGGCCATCCTCACTGGTGTGAGGTGATATCTCATTGTGGTTTTAATCTGCATTTCTCTGATGATTAGCGATGTGGAGCATCTTTTCATGTGCCTGTTGGCCATCTGAATTTCTTCTTTAGAGAAGTGTCTATTCATGTCCTCTGCCCATTTCTTAATTGGATTATTTGCTTTTTGTTTGTTAAGGTGCGTGAGTTCTTTATATATTTTGGATGTCAACCCTTTATCAGATATGTCATTTATGAATATATTCTCCCATACTGTAGGATATCTTTTTGTTCTGCTGATAATGTCCTTTGCTGTACAGAAGCTTTGCAGCTTGATATCGTCCCACTTGTTCATTTTTGCTTTTGTTTCCCTTGCCCGGGGAGATATGTTCATGAAGAAGTCGCTCATGTTTATGTCCAAGAGATGTTTGCCTATGTTTTTTTCTAAGAGTTTTATGGTTTCATGACTTACATTCAGGTCTTTGATCCACCTTGAGTTTACCTTTGTGTATGGGGCTAGACAGTAGTCCAGATTCATTCCCTTCATGTAGCTGTCCAGTTTTTCCAACACCAGCTGCTGAAGAGGCTGTCATCTCCCCATTGTATATCCAAGCCTCCTTTATCAAATATTAGTTGACTGTATATGTTTGGGTTAATGTTTGGATTTTCTATTCTGTTCCACTGGTCTGTGGGTCTGTTTTTGTGCCAGTACCAAATTGTCTTGATTACTGTGGCTTTGTAGTAGAGATTGAAGTCAGGGAGCGTAATTCCTCCTATTTTATTCCTCCTTCTCAGGATTGCTTTGGCTATTCGGGGTCTTTTGCGGTGCCATATGAATTTTAGAATTATTTGTTCCAGTTCATTGAAGAAAGCTGTTGGTATTTTAATAGGGATTCCATTGAATCTGTAGATTGCTTTAGGTAGTATAGCCATTTTGACAATATTTATTCTTCCTAGCCAAGAGCATGGGATGCATTTCCATTTGTTAGTGTCCTGTTTAATTTCTCTTAGGAGTGTCTTGTAGTTTTCAGAGTACAGATCTTTCACTTCCTTGGTTAGGTTTATTCCTAGGTATTTTATTCTTTTTGATGCAATTGTGAATGGAATTGTTTTTCTGATTTCTCTTTCTGTTAGTTCATCTTTAGTGTATAGGAAAGTAACAGATTTCTGTGTGTTAATTTTGTATCCTGCAACTTTGCTGAATTCAGATATTAGTTCTAGTAGTTTTGGAGTGGAGTCTTTAGGGTTTTTTATGTGCAGTATCATGTCATCTGCAAATAGTGACAATTTGACTTCTTCTTTATCAATCTGGATGCCTTGTATGTCTTTGTTTTGTCTGATTGCCGTGGCTAGGACCTCCAGTACTATGTTGAATAACAGCGGAGAGAGTGGGCATCCCTGCCTTGTTCCCGATCTTCAGCTTCTCGCCATTAAGTGTGATGTTAGCTGTGGGTTTGTCATATATGGCCTTTATGATGTGGAGGTACTGGCCGTCTATACCCATTTTGTTGAGAGTTTTAATCATGAATGGATGCTGAATTTTGTCAAATGCTTTTTCAGCATGTATGGAGATGATCATGTGTTTTTTGTCCTTTTTGTTGATGTGGTGGACGATGTTGATGGATTTTCGAATGTTGTACCATCCTTGCATCCCTGGGATGAATCCTACTTGGTCGTGGTGTATGATCCTCTTGATGTATTTTTGAATTCGGTTTGCTAATATTTTATTGAGTATTTTTGCATCTATGTTCATCAGGGATATTGGTCTGGAATTTTCTTTTTTGGTGAGGTCTTTGCCCGGTTTTGGTATTAGAGTGATGCTGGCTTCATAGAATGAGTTTGGAAGTATTCCCTCCTCTTCTATTTTTTGGAAAACTTTAAGGAGAGTGGGTGTTATTTCTTCTCTATATGTCTGGTAGAATTCAGAGGTGAATCCATCAGGCCCAGGGGTTTTGTTCTTGCGTAGTTTTTTGATTACCGATTCAATTTCGTTGCTGGTGATTGGTCTGTTTAGTTTTTCTGTTTCTTGCTTGGTTAGTCTTGGGAGGATGTATTTTTCTAAGAAGTCATCCATTTCTTCTATGTTTTCCAGCTTGTTAGCGTATAGATTCTCTTATAATTCTTTGTATTTCTGTGGGGTCCGTCGTGATTTTTCCCTTCTCATTTCTGATTGTGTTTATGTGTGTAGATTCTCTTTTTCTCTTAATGAGTCTGGCTAGGGGTTTATCTATTTTGTTTATTTTTTCAAAGAACCAGCTCTTGGTTTCATTGATTTTTTTCTATTGTTTTATTCTTCTCAATTTTATTTATTTCTTCTCTGATCTTTATTATGTCCCTCCTTCTGGTGACTTTGGGCCTCATTTGTTCTTTTTCCAATTTCAGTAATTGTGTCTTTAGACTATTCATTTGGGAATGTTCTTCCTTCTTTAATAGGCCTGGATTGCAATATACTTTCCTCTTAGACTGCCTTTGCTGTGTCCCACAGCAGTTGTGGCTTTGTGTTGTTGTTGTCATTAGTCTCCATATATTCTTTGATTTCTGTTATGATTTGGTCGTTAACCCATTGATTAATTAGGAGAGTGTTGTTAAGTCTCCATGTATTTGTGAGCCTTTTGATTTCTTTCTAAAATTTATTTCTAGTTTTATACCTTGGTGATCTGAGAAGTTGGTTGGTAGGATTTCAATATTTTGAAATTACTGAGGTTCTTTTTGTGGCCTAGTATGTGGTCTATTCTGGAAAATGTTCCATGTGCACTTGAGAAGAATGTGTATCCTGTTGCTTTTGGGTGTAGAGTTCTGTAGATGTCTGTTAGGTCCATCTGTTAGTGTGTTGTCCACTGCCTCTGTGTCTTTACTTATTTTCTGTCTGGTTGATCTGTCCTTTGGAGTGAGTGGTGTGTTGAAATCTCCTAAAATGAATGCATTGCTGTCTATTTCGTCCTTTAATTCTGTTAGTATTTGTTTCACATATGCTGGCGCTCCTGTGCTGGGTGCATATATATATATACATTTTTTAAAATTTATGTTGATATCATTAATCTATAATTAAATGAGCAATATTACGGTGATTACACTACCCCCTTCATCAGGTCCCCCCTACCAAACCCATTACAGTCACTGTCCATCAGCATAGTGAGATGCTATAGAGTCACTACTTGTCTTCTCTGGGTTGTACAGCCCTCCCCGTGCCCCCCTAACATTACATCTGCTAATCGTAATGCCCCTTTTTCCCTCTTATCCCTCCCTTCCCGCCCATCTTCCCCAGTCCCTTTCCCTTTGGTAACTATTAGTCCATTCTTGGGTTCTGTGAGTCTGCTGCTGTTTTGTTCCTTCAGTTTTTTTTTTCTCTGTTCTTATACTCCACATATGAGTGAAATCATTTGGTACTTGTCTTTTTTGGCTTGGCTTATTTTACTGAGCATAATACCCTCTAGCTCCATCCATGTTGTTCCAAATGGTAGGATTTGTTTTCTTCTTATGGTTGAATAATATTCCATTGTGTATATGTAGACCTCTTCTTTATCCATTCACCTGCTGATGGACACTTAGGCTGCTTCCATTTCTTGACTATTGTAAATAGTGCTGCGATAAACATAGGGGTGCATATGTCTTTTTCAAAATGGGCTGCTGCATTCTTAGGGTAAATTCCTAGGAGTGGAATTCCTGGGTCAAATGCTATTTCTATTTTGAGTTTTTGAGGAACCTCCATACTGCTTTCCACAATGGTTGAACTAATTTGCATTCCCACCAGCAGTGTAGGAGGGTTCCCTTTTCTCCACATCCTCACCAACATTTGTTGTTGTTTGTGTTTTGGATGTTGGCCATCCTCACTGGTGTGAGGTGTATCTCATTGTGGTTTTAATCTGCATTTCTCTGATGATTATCGATGTGGAGCATCTTTTCATGTGCCTGTTGGCCATCTGAATTTCTTCTTTAGAGAAGTGTCTATTCATGTCCTCTGCCCATTTCTTAATTGGACTATTTGCTTTTTGTTTGTTGAGGTGCGTGAGTTCTTTATATATTTTGGATGTCAACCCCTTATCGGATATGTCATTTATGAATATATTCTCCCATACTGTAGGAAGTCTTTTTGTTCTACTGATGATTTCCTTTGCTGTACAGAAGCTTTTCAGCTTGATATAGTCCCACTTGTTCATTTTTGCTTTTGTTTCCCTTGCCTGGGGAGATATGTTCATGAGGAAGTCGCTCATGTTTATGTCCAAGAGATTTTTGCGTCTATTTTTTTCTAAGAGTTTTATGGTTTCATAACTTACATTCAGGTCTTTGATCCACCTTGAGTTTACCTTTGTGTATGGGTTAGACAGTAGTCCAGTTTCATTCTCTTACATGTAGCTGTCCAGTTTTTCCAACACCAGCTGTTGAAGAGGCCATCATTTCCCCATTGTATATCCAAGGCTCCTTTATCAAATATTGACTGTATATGTTTGGGTTAATGTTTGGATTTTCTCTTCTGTTCCACTGGTCTGTGTGTCTGTTTTTGTGCCAATACCAAATTGTCTTGATTTCTGTGGCTTTGTAGTAGAGCTTGAAGTCAGGGAGCGTAATTCCCCCTGTCTTATTCCTCCTTCTCAGGATTGCTTTGGCTATTCGGGGTCTTTTGCGGTGCCATATGAGTTTTTTAGAAATATTTGTTCCAGTTCATTGAAGAAAGCTGTTGGTAGTTTGATAGGGATTGCATTGAATCTGTATTTTGCTTTAGGTAGTATTGCCATTTTGACAATATTTATTCTTCCTAGCCAAGAGCATGGGATGCATTTCCATTTGTTAGTGTCCTGTTTAATTTCTCTTAGGAGTGTCTTGTAGTTTTCAGAGTACAGGTCTTTCACTTCCTTGGTTAGGTTTATTCCTAGGTATTTTATTCTTTTTGATGCAATTGTGAATGGAATTGTTTTTCTGATTTCTCTTTCTGTTAGTTCATCGTTAGTGTATAGGAAAGTAACAGATTTCTGTGTGTTAATTTTGTATCCTGCAACTTTGCTGAATTCAGATAATAGTTCTAGTAGTTTTGGAGTGGAGTCTTTAGGGTTTTTTACGTACAATATCATGTCATCTGCAAATAGAGACAATTTGACTTCTTCTTTACCAATCTGGATGCCTTGTATGTCTTTGTTTTGTCTGATTGCCGTGGCTAGGACCTCCAGTACTCTGTTGAATAACAGTGGAGAGTGTGGGCATCCCTGTATTGTTCCTGATCTTAGATGAAAAGCTTTTAGCTTCTCGCTGTTAAGTATGATGTTAGCTGTGGGTTTGTCATATATGGCCTTTATGATTTTGAGGTACTTGGGTGCATATATATTTGTAATGGTTATATCCTCTTATTGGACTGACCCCTTTATCATTATGTAATGTCGTTCTTTATCTCTTGCTACTTTCTTCGTTTTGAAGTCTATTTTGTCTGATACAAGTACTGCAACACCTGCTTTTTTCTCTTTGTTGTTTGCATGAAATATCTTTTTCCATCCCTTCACTTTTAATCTGTGTATATCTTTGGGTTTGAGGTGAGTCTCTTGTAAGCAGCATATAGATGGGTCTTGCTTTTTTATCTATTCTGTTACTCGGTGTCTTTTGATTGTTGCATTCAGTCCATTTACATTTAGGGTGAGTATCGATAGATATGTACTTATTGCCATTGCTGGCTTTGGATTCGTGGTTACCAAAGGTTCAAGGGTTGCTTCTTTACTAACAATCTAACTTAACTTTCTTGATAAGTTATTGTAAACACAGTCTGATGTTTCTTTATTTCTCTCCCTTCTCATTCTTCCTCCTCCATTCTTTATATACTAGGTGTTTTATTCTTTGCCTTTAGTTAGTATTTGGATGGTCTGCTTTCTTTGCTATGATTTTATTTTCTCTGGTGACATCTTTTTAGACTTAGGGGTGCTTCTCTCTAGAGCAGTCCATTTAAGATATCCTGTAGTGGTGGTTTATGAGAGGCAAACTCTCTCAACTTTCGTTTGTCTGGAAATTGTTTAATACCTCCGTCATATTTAAATAATAATCGTGCTGGAAAGAATATTCTTGTTTCGAGTCCCTTCTGTTTCATAACGTTAAATATATCATGCCATTCTCTTCTGGCCTGTAAGGTTTCTGTTGAGAAGTCTGATGATAGTCTGATGGGTTTTCCTTTGTAGGTGATCTTTTTTCTCTCTCTAGCTGCCTTTAATACTCTCTCTTTTATCTTTGATCTTTGCCATTTTAATTATTATGTGTCTTGGTATTGTCTTCCTTGGGTCACTTGTATTGGGAGATCTGTGGGCTTCCGTGGACTGCGAGACTATTTCCTTCCCCAGCGAGGGAAAGTTTTCAGCAATTATTTCTTCAAAGACACTTTCTATCGCTTTTTCTCTCTCCTCTTCCTCTGGTACTCCTATAAAGGGATCGTTACAATTTTATTGCTGTTGCTTTTGTTATGTTGTAGTCTGGTCACAATGCTCCAGTTTTCTCGCCCAGGGACCATTGCGGAAGAAGGGGAACGAGTAGAGTGTAAGGCGAGATTTCTGGAAGGGTGGCCCGTGGGTAAAATTGTAACATTTCCAGAATATCTTGCCTGGCTTTGGTTCATTTGCATATCCTCAGGGGTGGAGAGAAGTTCATCTCCATTTTCAAGAGTAATTACCTGGGCAACCGAGGGCATGTCTGAACCTGAGAGGTTAAGGGGAGGAGGCTGGCTTGCTTGCTTGCTGGCTTCTTCCAGAGCAGAGGAGAAAGATGGCCCGGGACTGCAGTTTGTCAGCAATGAACAGGTTTTAAACTTTATTTCTCCCTTTGACTGATATTGGTTTTTGGGGTATTTTGCCTCGGGATTTCCTTTCCCCGGACTAACACATGTGGAATCTAAAAAAAACAAATTCAAAGAAGCAGAAAGGAGAGAAGGGTTTCCCAAGGGTGAGGGGTGGTCTCTGAGCTTCCCTTTCTGCGACACAGGGCGTCTGGGAGCCCAGCATGGTGCTGAGCTGAAGGGACGCAGTTGAACGTTGAGTGGGGCACGGCAGCTGGGAATCACCAGGCACAGAGCCCGAGCCGGGCGGGTGCAGAGAGCATCCTGGTCTTGAGTCGAACACCGGTCAGTGCAGGCGGGGAAGGGAAAAACTGGCAGCTGGAACCCAGATTAGGAGTGCTGTCTGTCTTCACGGTTGGGTGCCAGGTACTCAGTGCAGCTTCCGCCCTTTACCTGGTGAAAATGGAATAGGGAAATGTACCCTTGGAGGTTTCCCAGAGGGTGGTCCCTGTCACCTGAATTCGAGCATTCCATCGGTAATAATTAAGGCACAGCCACGCTTAACAGCAGCAAGAGCTGGGAAAGACTTCCTGGTGACGCAGCCACCGTGAAGAGCAATTTTGGAGAGGCACACGTTTTGTGCAGGATTGGTTTAACGCACCAGTTTGGTGGGGGAAATCGGGAATGGGTTATGTGCCCAATCATTTTGACACTCCATATTGACTATTACTTTAGAGAAGTTTAATATAAATAATTTATCTGTCCCTTTCATATGTATCTAAATCTTTTAGAAAGCTAAGTAAGTCCCTTGTCAGCATTATAACCCAGGAATGTCTTAAAGGCCGAGAGCCATCTCTTTGAAATGTAAACCACAAAGAACACTGTCCTTATCCCCATCACCACAGGAATGTAGGCTAGCAGATAGGCACTTTGTTCTGAACTGTAACTACCGCTTGTCAGAGAGATCTCTGAGTTTTCATTTCCCTTTGGATAAGGGCAATTAACTAGCATAATGGTGACCCAAATTACCAGGTGAATTTAGGATGAACTATGACAGAATATATAGCAAAAAAACGCTTTTACATGAAACAGGTTACCGTATATCTTGAGTTCATGTGTGTAATGAATTATATCTGCTGACCTACATAAAAAGATGAGGAGGTACCTAAAATCATTAGGCTCATACCTTCCTTATTCCCATGTATGTGGAGAGGATGTTCCCTGTTGGAGAGAGATTTCAATGCCCCTGACCCCCTGCTTTTAAGAAACAATTGACGAAGAAAAAGGATATATTATTTCACACTAAAACAGGGGTCAATCATTGTCCTTAGGATTCCACTTTTGAAAAACGACATTTTTACGTAAACTAAACATAATCCTGTTTAAGAAGCAAAATCCCAGGTATGTTTCCTTTTTTTGATTTCTGTGTATTTTCTGATTTTTCTAGTTTTTATGCATTAGTTGTGTAGAAATGCTACAATTTCCATTTGTATCCCCTTCCTTGGAGGAACCCGTGGTAATATGGTTTTATGTCACGGCTAGGCATTAATCATATCCTATTATCACTAGTACTTTAGTGAACCTTCTATTATTTCAGTTAAGTGAACATGGCACACACCCTTTCCTTCCTCTTCTGCTTGGGGGGGAAATCTCAGTTGTAACACGAAAGACCTCAGGACAAAGGACCAGGGATCCGGGACGCAATCACACAGGCCCTGCTGCGGAGCACTTTTCCCTGCTCCTGAACGTAAACTGGTCCCGGAGCCCCCGGCTCGCCGCCCTTGCTCTCCGTACAGCGCCTCAAAACCGCTAGGTGAGATACAGACTTGAAAGAAATTCCCTAAGCTGACGGCGCGTGGACTTATGGGAAACAGAGTCCTGGCATTTGCGGGGCTAGCGGGTGTGCGCCCCCCGCAGGAGGACTTCCGGCGTTTTCCGGCGTCAGCTGGCCGTGGGGGAGCGTTCGCGCCAGCGCACTGCCACGGCGTCGAGCTCGCTTCCTGTCCGTGCGCAGATCACCGCCGGCCCTGTTCTCAGGCTATGGCCTCCGGCGGGCCAGGATCACGGGTCTCCGGGGTGGTGGCCGTCCAACCGAGCTGGCACCCAGCGGTCGCAGGGCTGGCCGAGGGGCGGTCGGAAAAGGCCCGGAGGCCGCTGCGGGCCAGGAGGCGTTTGTCCTGTGGGCGCAGAGCCCGCCTCTCGGCCCGCGACCGGGCGCGGTGCAGCAAAGGCGGCCAGAGGGACGCGCCCGCAGGAGTAGTGGGCCCGGATCCCCGGGCGCCTCGGCCGGATCGGCGAGTCCCGGCGGGGTAGGTTGTGCGCCGCGAGCCTGGCAGCGGGGCGGCGCTCGGGTGAGCGCGCCCCGGACAGGACGCGAGCGCCGCTCGAGACTCTGCGGCCGGGCGGGGGTGGCGCTTCCCGTGCTTGGGAGTTGCAGGTTCCTGAACAACAGGCGGCTCCCAGCCTCGGCCGCTGACGTGGTCCCCAGTCCTGCCTCCACACCCGACACCGCCGGCTCCCCTAGTCCTCCCCAGACTCCGAACAGTTCTCTAGAGGTCCTTCAGCACCTTTGTTGTCTGGCCTGAGTGAAGCCGAATGCCCTCGGTTCCTCCCTGTGGAGCATACAGTGTAGTCTGCGGGACAGGTGTGCAGGGTTCTGTCCTGCTGCCTCGGTTGACGAGGAAGAGGTTGGGCCTGAGAAGGAGGGGACTTGTCCAGGGTCCCGGGACAGTGGTGGGGTTGCTAACAGGGTTCTAACTCCTTGACAGGTGTTCTGTCCAGTATATTAGTTTTCTTAGTAATAGATTTTTATGTGGTAACCAAGTTTAATAAGAAAAATCAGAAACACAACCGTGCCTCGATGCACATTTGTCCCATTTTTGACAGCTCATGTTCTCCGTTCCTGTGGATTCTTTGATTCTAAACAGTTTAAGGGAACAGTAAGAAAATACATAAGCAGTATAGTGGGGATTAATTTGTTGTTGCACCTTTTATTTAATGGTGCCAAGCTTTCTGAAAAAGGAATCAATGGTTATATTCATCTTAGGAGTCACCCATCGAATTGCCTCTGCACATGTTGGATGACGTGTTTTTTTCCTGGATACCTCTTTAGCCCCTTCTGAGTATTGTCAGGGTGTCCGATTTTAGAGAGCTTTTTTGGTGGTTCTTATGCAGGAGTTTCCTGCCTTGGCAGGCAAGATTACTCATGACTCACTTATTTGCTTCTCTTCCTCTAGGTCCACCGTTAGCAGACTCTACACTTTTCCAAGAGCAGCAGAAAATGAACGAATCCCAGGTGAGTACTCCTGTGTGTGTGCGCCTGCACTTTGTTTGGTAGTGCATTTTAGGAGGCGTATACGATCCATACCTGAAAATGGGAGTGTAGAAATAGAGATAAGGCATTATCATGTAATAAACAGTTATGAGAGTCTCAGATCAGCACCAGAAGTCTTTGTGGAGTTAATATGTGTACAAAGTACGATATTTGAGGGTTACTGAAGTAGAGCCACAAAGGTGACTGGTGGGCCTGACAGTCACAGAGAAAGGGGATACATTGCATGAGTCGTGTGAGTGGCTAACACTTTTGTTACTTTAGGGTTTTAAAGATTTCCTATGACTTGTAAAAACGTCTTTTATAAAGCTGACATGATTGTAGATAGCTTTCCTAATGACAACCCTGAATTCATTGCAGTGTGTGGCTTATTCTTGGTGCCTATCTAAGCCAAGGGCCTGCTGCCCAAGGAAAACTTGGTGCATGTAATTTTTGCAGACACCAAAATACTGTGATCCAAGTTGTGGTTGGTCTATTTCGCCTTGCAGTTCTGCCGCTTTTTGATTCATGTTTATTGTTAGGTATGTAAACACTGAAGACTGTCATATCCTCTTGATTAATTAACCACTTTGTCGTTGGAAAATGGCCTGTTTTGTCTGTGTTAGTATTCTGACATGGACTTTCTCTGACATTTATAGAGCCTCCCCAAACTTCTTTGGGCATGTTGAATCTTATTCCATCCTTTTACTTTTAAGTTTGCATCTTTCTATTTAAAGTGATTTTCTCGTAGACAGCATATGATTGGGTCTTACCTTTTTATCCAATCTGACCATTTCTTCCTGTTAACTGGGGTGTTGAGACCACTTCATCTGACACAATTATTGGTGTAACTGGGTAGCTTATGGTCGGTTGTCTTTGCTGTTTGTCCCATCTTGTTTGTTTCCTTTTTCTTGTTTGTCTTCCTTCCTTTCAGTTCATTGCATTTCTTTGATTCCATTTTGTGACCTTTGTTGGGTTGTTGGCTATAACACTGTTATTTTAATGGGTGCTTTAAGGTTTATACTCTACACCTTTATTTTATCATAGTTTTTCTTCAAGTGATCTATCATTTCACTAGACTGTAAGAAGCTCGCAGTTACCCAATTCTCCCCTCTTGGTCTTTGCAGTGTTGTTGCATTTTACTTTTACAGTAGTACCAATCCCACGATACATTGTTATTTGTACTTAAACACTCAGTTAACCTTTTAAGAGACTTAACTAATACGAGGAAAATACATAGTACCTATTTCTTTTACTTTCATTCCTTGTATAGATCCAGATTTTTATCTGCTCTCCTGTTCCTTCTGCATGAAGGACTTTTTGGTGACCTTTCTTGTAGTTAATGAAGAACCTTTCAGCTCTCGTAGGTCTGAAAATGTCTGTATTTTGCCTTCCCTTTTAAAAGGATCTTTGTTGTTCTTTCCTCCTGTAGTTTAAGTATATTCCTCACTTACATTATTTCCAAGAGAAATTCGAGGTCATCTTCATCTGTTCCTCTGTATGTGACATACTTTGTTTTCTTCTTCTTCTCACTGCTTTAAAATGTTCTCATTATCACTGGTCGTAGGCAGTGTCCTTGATTCATCTTGGCTGCGTTTCCCTCATGTATCTGTGCTTGGGGGTCATGCAACTTGTTGGATCTGTGTGTTTACGGTTTTCATCAACTTTGGGGAAATTTTTGACTGTGTGTCTTCAAATATTCCTTTGCTTCCCCCAGCGTCCCTCCAGGGATTCTTATTACCTGTATAATACACAGCTTGACATTGTCCCACAGCTGACTGATGCCTTTCCTTTCCCTTTAGTTTTTTTTCTCTGCAGCTTTCATTTGGCACTGCTTCCACTGCTGTGTCTTCACATTCACTGATCCTTTTCTTGGCTGTGCTGTTATTCTAACCCAGTGTAATTTCCATCTTAAGATGCTGTGTCTTTTCTATAGAAGTTCTGAGTTTCATTTTATATCTTCCCTGTCTGTACTCAGGTTTGTTTTTTTTAACATTAAGAATATGATTATAAGCTGTTTTAATGTTCTCTGTTCATTGTAATATCTGTTAGTTCTGGGCCCATTTCAGTTGATTATTTTCCTGATGGGTTGTACTTCCCTACATTTTTCCCCCAATTTCTCAACCCTTTCTCCCCATCTCTGTCCGGTGCTCCCGCACTGCTGCGTGGCTGGAAACTCTCAGGGCAGTGGCTGTAGGGCTCACGCTGGTTATTTCCTGTCTCACAGGTACTGTCCTTCACTGCCCTATGATCAGTGTCTTGAAGATCATTGCTGTGCATATGTTCTCTTGTGTTTTTTCTGGGGTTCCAGGTAGGAGGGTAAATGCAGTCTGTGTTCCTCTGGGCTGAAAGCAGGAGTCCTAATATCTATGTTTTGACTCAGTGTTAGAAAGCCTACATCAAGGTTCTAGGGAAATTCACCAATTTTTTTGGTTGTGTTGAATTTTTTACATTTAGATCACTGATCCAATTGGAGTTTATTTATTTTTTCAATGCAGGTATCACTGATATGCGATCTTATGCTCAGGTTTCACATGAGTAATATTATGCTTACTACGTTCCCCCTGTTATGTTCCCACCACATACCCCATTGCAGTCACTGTCCCATCAGCATAGTAAGATACTACAGCGTCAATACTTGTCTTCTCTGTGCTCTACTTCCTTCCCCATGCATGCCCTATATTATGTGTGTTAATCATAATGCCCCTTAATCCCCTTATCCCTCCCTCCCCATCCACCCTCCCCAGTCCCTTTCTCTTTGGTAACTGTTAGTCCATTCTTCGGTTCTGTGAGTCTGCTGCTGTTGTATTCCTTCAGTTTTTGCTTTGTATTCATACTGCACAGATGAGTGAAATCATTTGGTACTTGTCTTTCTCCACCTGACTTACTTCACTGAGCATAATACCCTCCTGCTCCATCCATGTTGTTGCAAATGGTAGGATTCGTTTTCTTATGATGGCTGAATGAATAATATTCTATTGTGTATTTGTACCACATCTTCTTTATCCATTCATCTACTGATGGACACTTAGGTTGCTTCCATTTCTTGGCTATTGTAAATAGTGCGGCAATAAACATAGGGGTACGTATATCTTTTTGAATCTATGATCTTGTTTTCTTAAGGTAAATTCCTAGGAGTGGAATTTCCGGGCCAAACGGTATTTCTGTTTTGAGTTTTTTGACGAACCTCCATACTGCGTTCCGCAATGGTTGAACTAGTTTACAGTCCCACCAGCAGTGTAGGAGGGTTCCCCTTTCTCCACATCCTCGCCAGCATTTGTTGCTGTTTGTCTTTTGGATGTTGGCCATCCTTACTGGTGTGAGGTAATACCTCATTGTGGTTTTTTTTTTTTAAGTTTATTTTGATATCATTAATCTACAATTAAATGAGCAATATTATGATGATTACACTACCCCCTTCATCAGGTCCCCCCCACCAAACCCATTACAGTCACTGTCCATCAGCATAGTGAGATGCTATAGAGTCACTACTTGTCTTCTCTGGGTTGTACAGCCCTCCCCGTGCCCCCCTAACATTACATCTGCTAATCGTAATGCCCCTTTTTCCCCCTTGTCCCTCCCTTCCCACCCGTCCTCCCCAGTCCCTTTCCCTTTGGTAACTATTAGTCCGTTCTTGGGTTCTGTGAGTCTGCTGCTGTTTTGTTCCTTCAGTTTTTTTCTCAGTTCTTATACTCCACATATGAGTGAAATCATTTGATACTTGTCTTTTTCGGCTTGGCTTATTTCACTGAGCATAATACCCTCTAGCTCCATCCATGTTGTTGCAAATGGTAGGATTTGTTTTCTTCTTATGGCTGAATAATATTCCATTGTGTATATGTACCACATCTTCTTTATCCATTCATCTACTGATGGACACTTAGGTTGCTTCCATTTCTTGGCTATTGTAAATAGTGCTGCGATAAACATACGGGTGCATCTGTCTTTTTCAAACTGGGCTGCTGCATTCTTAGGGTAAATTCCTAGGAGTGGAATTCGTGGGTCAAATGGTATTTCTATTTTGAGTTTTTTGAGGAACCTCCATACTGCTTTCCACAATGGTTGAACTAATTTGCATTCCCACCAGCAGTGTAGGAGGGTTCCCTTTTCTCCACATCCTTGCCAACATTTGTTGTTGTTTGTGTTTTGGATGTTGGCCATCCTCACTGGTGTGAGGTGGTATCTCATTTTGGTTTTAATCTGCATTTCTCTGATTAGTGATGTGGAGCATCTTTTCATGTGCCTGTTGGCCATCTGAATTTCTTCTTTGGAGAAGTGTCTATTCATATCCTCTTCCCATTTTTTAATTGGGTTATTTGCATTTTGGGTGTTGAGGCATGTAAGTTCTTTATATATTTTGGATGTTAACCCCTTGTCAGATAAGTCATTTACAAATATATTCTCCCATACTGTAGGATGCCTTTTTGTTCTGTTGATGGTGTCCTTTGCCGTACAGAAAGTTTTTAGTTTGATGTAGTCCCATGAGTTCATTTTTGCTTTTGTTTCCCTTGCTCGAGGAGATGTGTTCAGGAAGAAGTTGCTCATGCTTATATTCAGGAGATTTTTACCTATGTTGTCTTCTAAGAGTTTTATGGTTTCATGACTTACATTCAGGTCCTTGATCCATTTCGAGTTTACTTTTGTTTATG
This sequence comes from Smutsia gigantea, assembly GCA_032199065.1. Taxonomy (NCBI): domain Eukaryota; kingdom Metazoa; phylum Chordata; class Mammalia; order Pholidota; family Manidae; genus Smutsia; species Smutsia gigantea. The sequence continues at coordinate 49,383 of JAVSCE010016489.1, read as the reverse complement.
GGGTTAAACAATAGTTTCATTCTCTTGCATGTAGCTGTGAAGTTTTGCCAACACCAGCTGTCGAAGAGGCTGTCATTTCCCCATTGTATGTCCATGGCTCCTTTATCATATATTAATTGACCATATATGGTTGGGTTTATATCTGGGCTCTCTATTCTGTTCCACTGGTCTATGGGTCTGTTCTTGTGCCAGTACCAAATTGTCTTGAGTACTGTGGCTTTGTAGTAAAGCTTGATGTTGGGGAGTGTAATCCCCCCCAGCTTTATTCTCCCTTCTCAGGATTGCTTTGGTTATTCGGGGTCTTCTGTAGTTCCATATGAATTTTAGAACGATTTTCTCTAGTTCATTGAAAAATGCTGTTGGTATTTTGATAGGAATTGCATTGAATCTGTAGATTGTTTTAGGCAGGATGGTCATTTTGACAATATTAATTCTTCCTATCCATGAGCACGGGATGTCTTTCCATTTATTGGTATCTTCTTTAATTTCTCTCATGAGTGTCTTGTTCAGAGTATAGGTCTTTCACTTCCTTGGTTAGGTTTATTCCTAGGTATTTTATTCTTTTGGATGCAACTGTGAATGGAATTGTTTTCCTGATTTCTCTCTCTGCTAGTTCATTGTTTGTGTATAGGAGTGCCACAGATTTCTGTGTATTAATTTTGTATCCCGCAACTTTGCTGAAATCAGATATTAGATCTAGTAGTTTTGGAGTGGATTCTTTAGGGTTTTTCATGTACAATATCATGACATCTGCAAACAGGGACAGTTTAACTACTTCCTTGCCAATCTGGATTCCTTTTATTTATTTGTGTTTTCTGATTGCCATGGCTAGGACCTCCAGTACTATGTTGAATAAAAGTGGGGAGAGTGGGCATCCTTGTCTTGTTCCCGATCTTAAAGGAAAAGCTTTCAGCTTCTTGCTGTTAAGTATAAGTTGGCTGTGGGTTTGTCATATATGGCCTTTATTATGTTGAGGTACTTGGCCTTCTTATACCCATTTTGTTGAGAGTTTTTATCATGAATGGATGCTGAATTATGTTGAATGCTTTTTCAGCATCTATGGAGATGATCATGTGGTTTTTGTCCTTCTTTTTGTTGATGTGGTGGGTGATGTTGATGGATTTTCGAATGTTGTACCATCCTTGCATCCCTGGGATGAATCCCACTTGATCGTGGTGTATGATCCTCTTGATGTATTTTTGAATTCGGTTTGCTAATATTTTGTTGAGTATTTTTGCATCCACGTTCATCAGGGATATTGGTCTGTAGTTTTCTTTTTTTGTGATGTCTTTGCCTGGTTTTGGTATTAGAGTGATGCTGGCCTCATAGAATGGGTTTGGAAGTATTCCCTCCTCTTGTACTTTTTGGAAAACTTTAAGGAGGATGGGTATTAGGTCGTCACTAAATGTTTGATAAAATTCAGCGGTGAAGCCATCTGGTCCAGGGATTTTGTTCTTGGGTAGTTTTTTGATTACCAATTCTATTTCATTGCTGATAATTGGTCTGTTCAGATTTTCTGTTTCTAGGTCAGCCATGGGAGGTTGTATTTTTCGAGAAAGTTGTCCATTTCGTCTAGGTTATCCAGTTTGTAAGAATATAATTTTTCATAGTATTGTCTAATAATTCTTTGTATTTCTAGGGTGTGCATAGTTTTTTCCCTTCTCATTTCTGATTCTGTTTATGTGTGTAGACTCTGTTTTTTTCTTGATAAGTCTGCCAAGGGGTTTATCTATTTTGTTTATTTTCTCAGAGAACCAGCTTTTGCTTTCTGGGTCAGCCTTGGAAGCTTGTATTTTTCGAGGAAGTTGTCCATTTCTTCTAGGTTATTCAGTTTGTTAGCATATAATTTTTCATAGTATTCTCTAATCTTTATATTTCTGTCATGTGCATAATGATTTTTCCTTTCTCATTTTTGATTCTATTTATGTGTGTAGACTCTCTTTTCTTTCTTGATAAGTCTGGCAAGGGGTTTATCTATTTTGTTTATGTTCTCGAAGAACCCATGCACCCAACATGGGTGAACCAGCTCCTTGAACAACCAGCTTCTGGTTTCAGTGATTCTTTCTGTTGTCTTATTCTTCTTTATTTTATTTATTTCTGCTCTTATCTTTATTATGTTCCTCCTTCTAGTTACTTTGGGCCTCATTTGTTCTTCTTTTTCTAGTTTCATTTATTGTGAGTGTAGACTGTTCATATGAGATTGTTCTTTGCTGAAGTAGGCCGTTTTTGCAATTCACTTCCCTTTTTGCACAGCCTTTGCTGCATCCCACAGATTTTGTGGTGTGTGTTTTTGTTTTCATTTGTCTCCATATATTGCTTGATCTCTTTTTTTATTTGTTCATTGATCCATTGGTTATTTGGGAACATGTTGTTAAGCCTCCATGTGTTTGTGGACTTTGTTTTCTTTGCATAATTTATTTCTCGTTTCATACCTTTGCAGTCTGAGAAGGTGGTTGGTACACTTCCAGTCCTCTTGAATTTACTGAGGTTCTTTTTGTGGCCTAGTATGTGATCTATTCTGGAAAATGTACCATATGTACTTGAGAAGGAAGTGTCCTGCTGCTTTTGAGTGGAGTGTTCTGTAGACGTCTGTTAGGTCCATCTGTTCTAGTGTGTTGTTCAATGCCTCTGTGTCTTTACTTATTTTCTGTCTGCTTGATCTGTCCTTTGGAGTGAGTGGTGTGTTTTTGTTTCCTAAAATCGATGCATTGCATTCTGTTTCCCCCTTTAATTCTGTTATTATTTGTTTCACATATGTAGGTGCTCCTATGTTGGGTGTATAGATATTTATAGTGCTTATACCCTCATTGGACTGTCCCCTTTATCATTATGTAATGTTCTTCTTTGTCTCTTGCTTCTTTCTTTCTTTTGAAGTCTATTTTATCTGATACAAGTACTGCAGCCCCTGCTTTTTTCTCCCTATTATTTTCATGAAAAACTATTTCCATCCCTTCACTTTTAGTCCGTGTGTGTCTTTGCATTTGAAGTGAGTCTCTTGTAGGCAGCATATAGATGGATCTTGCTTTTTTATCCATTCAGTGACTGTGTCTTTTGATTGGTGCATTCAGTCCATTTACATTTAGGGTGATAGCGATAAATAAGTGCTTATTGCCATTGCAGGCTTTAGATTCGTGGTTACCAAAGTTTCAAGAGTATCTTCTTTCTAACGGTCTAACTTAACTCAGTACAGTCTTTCAAACACTATCTAAAGGTTCTTTTTTTTCTCTCCCTTTTTCTTCCTCCTCCATTCCTTATATATTAGGTGTCATATTCTGTACTCTTTTTGTATCCCTTGACTGACTTTGGGGGTAGTTGATTTAATTTTGCGTTTGGTTAGTAATTAAATGGTCTGCTTCCTTTACTGTGGCTTTATTTTCTCTGGTGACAGCTATTTAGCCTTAGGAATACTTCCACCTAGAGGTGTGCCTCCAAAATACAGGGTAGGGACAGTTTGTGGGAGGTAAATTCTTTCAGCTTTTGCTTATCTGGAAATTATTTAATTCTTCCTTCAAATTTAAATGATAATCTTGCCGGTTAGACTATTCTTGGTTCAAGGCCCTTCTGTTTCATTGCATTAAAAGATATCATGCCACTCCCTTCTGGCCTGTAAGGTTTCTGCTGAGAAGTCTGGTGAGAGGCTTATGGATTTTCTTTGGTATGTGATCCTTTTTCCTGGCTGCTTTTAATATTTTGTCCTTATCCTTTGCCATTTTAATTATTATATGTCTTGTTGTCTTCCATGGTCCCTTGTGTTGGGAGATGTGTGCACTTCCATGGCCTGAGAGACTATTTCCTTCCCCAGACTGGGAAATTTTTCAGCAATTATTTCCTCAAAGACACTTTCTATCCCTTATTCTCCCTCTTCTTCTGGTACCCCTATAATGGAAATATTGTTCCATTTGAATTGGTCACACAGTTCTCTTAATATTCTTTCATTCTTAGAGATCCTTTTTTCTCTGTGTGCCTCGGCTTCTTGTACTGCTGTGTTCTAATTTCTATTCCATTGACCATCTCTTCTACCTCTTCTAGTCTGCTTTTAAATCCCTCCATTGTATGTTTCATTTCAGATAGTGTATTTTTCAAAGTTTCTTTCTCTTTATTGAAGTCCTCCCTAAGGTCTTCAATATTTTTCTGTAGCTCTGTGGGCATGTTTATGATTTTTATTTTGCAGTCTTTATCAGGAACATTAACCTCTGTCCGGTGTTTGTGGAATTTTGGTTTTTACCTGTTTTTCTGATATTTTATATTTGTAATGAATAATATGGAATAACAACTTTTTTAGGCGGCACCCTCTAGTGCCCAGAAGCTCTACCCTCTGGAGCTGCTCAGCACCTGTAGCTATGGTGGGGGTTACAGGCAAGGGGTGCTGGTCCTGCAGGAGGAAAGAGCTCTTCCCTGCTTACTGGCTTCAGTGCCTGCCTCCACTGTCAGGACCAATGAGCTGAGTACACAGGGGAGGATCCTCTATGCTATGCCTCTGTAACTGCCCGGGACCAGGCTGCCCTCTGGCTGGCCTGGTGCAATATTAGGGGCATTGGTTTGGTGAGCTAGTGCCACCCCGCAGGAAGGAGCAGCAGGCTGCGTATCATGGTGGGGGGCTTTGGAGCCGTGTTGTCAACCAGGGGGAAGGAGCGCCTGAAGCTACCGAAAGTTCCCAACCTGCTGGGCTGTGTGCTCCAGGATCATTTTGTCCACCTGACCTTTCTCCTGAGCAGCAAACTCTGTGGAATTCTTTCCCATTTAGCAGCCTTCTTGCTGTTGGGAAGTCTCTCAGAGTGTTCGCCTTTTGTCCCAGAGCAGCCAGTTGTGGGTACCTGTTCTCCACAAGCAGCTGAAATCTCAGTCTAAGTATTCCACGTATCTTAGCTTTCCAACCTCACTAATCTCCAGAGCACCATGTAATGTAGGTTCATGCCCCCAGAGCAGATCTACAGGGCCGAGGGTTCAGCGGGCCTAGGCCTCCACCCTCTCCCTGCTCTATTGCTCTTCCTCCCACCGGTGAGCTGGGGTGGGGGAAAGGCTTTGGTCCCGGCAGATCGTGGCTTTGTTACTTTAACTTTTCCATGAGGTCTTCTCTTTTCCCCAGATGTAGGCAGTCTGTTGCGGTCTTTACTGTTGCTCTTTCAGGATTAATTTTTTTGCTATATTTTCATATTATATGGGTTTTGAGAGGAGGTTTCTGTCTCACTTCTCATACCACCATCTTAAATCCCCTGATTTATTTTTATATGTACAACGATCCTTGCATTCCAGAAATAAATCCCAGTTGGTAATGATGTATATATAATCCTTTATATATACTTCCAAATTCAATTTACTAGTATTTTGTTGAAGATTTTTATGTCACTGTTCATAAAGGATATGGTCTGTACTTTTTCCTTTCTAGTGGTGTCTTTTCCTGGCTTTGGTATAAAGGTAATGCTGGCATCAAAGAATGAGTTAGGAAGTATCTTAATTTTTCAAAAAGTTTGAGGAAGATTGGTATTAATTCTTGCTTAAATGTTTGTTAGAATTTACCAGAGAAGCCATCAGATCCAGGGTTTTCGTTTTTTGGAGATTTTTGATTAGTGATTCAATCTCCTTACTAATCATAGGTCTATTCATATTTCCTATTTTTCCGTAATTCAGTAGTTTTTGTGTTTCTAGAAATTTGTCCATTTCATGTAGCTTATTCAGTTTGATGGTGTACAGCTGTTTATAGTTCTTCCTTATAATACTTCTTATTTCTGTAGCATTGGTAATAATTTCCCCATTTTCATTTCTGATTTTAGTAATTTTAGTCTTTTTTTTCTTAGTCCATTGAGCTGAAGGTTTTTTGTTGTTATTGTTGATATTTTCAAAGAACCAACTTTTAGCTTATTATTTTTCTGTTTTTCTGCTCTCTGTTATATTTTATCCACTCTGATCTTTATTCTCTCCTTTCTTCTGCTAGCTTTGGGTTTAGTTTGTTCTTTTTCTAGTCCTTAAGTTGTAAAGTTACATTGTTTATTTCAAATCTTTTTTGTTTTTTAATGTAACTTGATATATAGCAATAAATTTCCCCCTTAGAACCACTTTTACTCTATCCCTTAAGTTTTGTTATGTTGCTTTTGTTTTCATTTATCTGTAAGTATTTTCTAATTTCCCTCATGGTTTCTCCTTGAGCCATTTGGTTGTTTAAGATCATGTTGTTTACTTTCCACAAATTTGTGAATTTTCCAATTTTACCATTAGTGTTATCTAACTTCATCCTGTCGTGGTTGGAGAAGATCTTGTATGATATCTATCTTTTTATATCTATCGAGATTTAACTAGACTAACATATGGTCTATTGTGGAAAATATCTTTTGTACTTGAGAAGAATGTATATACTGTTGTTGTGGGGCAGACTCTTCCGTATATATGTTAGATCTACTTGGTTTATTGTGTTGTTTACATCCTCTACTTCCTTCTGTCTAGTTGCTATATCCATTATTGAGAATAGGGTATTGAAGTCTCCAACAGTTACTATAAAACTGTCTGTTTCTCCCTTTAGTTCCACCAGTTTTTCTTCATATATTTTAATGGTTTGTCTAATTAAGAGTTTGTGACTTTGTAATTGTTATATCTTCTTGCTAAAATGAATCTTTTATTAATATATAATATCTTCCTTAGTCTCTTGAAACCTTCTTTGATTTAAAGTGTATTTTATCTGATATTAGTATAGCCAACCACTGCATTCTTTTGGTTTACTACTTTCATGGAATGTTTTCTTCCACCCTTTCGCTTTCAGCCAATTTGTATCTTTTGGTCTAAAGTGAATCTCTATAGACAGCAAATAGTTGAATCGTGCAGTTTTATCCATTCTGCCAATTCCTGTCTTTTGATAGGAGAGTTTAGATCATTTAAATTTAAGTAATTACCAGTAAGACTTACTTCTGCCATTTTGCTGTTTATCTTCTATATGAAATTGCTTTTTATCCCTCATTTCCTGCAATAATGTCTTTCTTTGTTTTTGGTTGATTTTTTGTAGCAAAATGCTTAAATTCTTTTATTTCCATTTGTGTATATTATGTAGTTATTTTCATTTGTCTACCATGGGGATTACATTTAAAATTCTAAAGTTATCACATTCTGATTTGAATTTCTACCAGTTTATTTTCAACAACATACAAAACTCTGCTTCATCCCCATCCCTTTCAATTGTTAATGTCCAAAAATTACATTTTTATATATGTCCGAAAACATAAACTAGTAATTTTTTAATATGCCTTAGTCTCTTACATTATACAGAAAACAAAATGTGGAGTTGCAAAACCAAAGTTACAATAATAGTAACTTTTAGACTAATAATTTTTTTAATTATTCTAAGTCTCTTAAATCATACAGAAAACAAAAAGTGGCGTTACAGACCATCATCATTATATTACCAGCTTTTGTAACTGACCAATGTATATCTTTATTGAGATCCTTATTTCTCCATAGAGCTTTGAGTTACTGTCTAGTATTTTTTCATTTGAGCATTTTTATTTTCAGGGCAGGTCTAGTGGTCATGAACTCCCCCAGCTTTTGTTTATCTGTGAATGTGTTAATTTGTCCAGTACTCTTGAAGGAAAGTTTTGCTGAATATAGGATTCTTGGTTGATAGTTTTTTTCTTTTAGCACTTGTAGAACCTTGGCCCACTGCATTCTGGCCTCCAAAGTTTCTGATGAGAAATATACTGGTAATCTAAGCATTCCTTGATAGAATCTGGACCTGAGTACCACCTTTTAAATAAGCCCAATCACCATCTCAGAGAGACCTAGGTGTCATCTACCCTAAGCTACAAGCATTCTCCAGAGGAGACGCAGCAAGCCACAAGCCCACCTTTCCCCTGACTCCTCCCCTCAAAGAGTCCACCAAAAACCCTGGCCATAAAAAGCCTCTTGACCTGTTAGAGACTCTCTTTCCTTTGTTTTGCTGGCCAGAACAGAGGGGTCCCTCTCAGGTTCAGCAATAAACCTACTTGGACTGTTGAGTTCACATCCCCTCTCTTCTTTCATTCCTTATATGTGACAAGTCACTTTCTTGCTGCTTTTAAGATTCTCTCTTAGTCTTTGGCTTTTGAAAAGTTATATTACAAGATGTCTAGGTGTGTATGGGTTTATCTTGGAGTCTGTTAATCTCTTCAAATATTTACATTCATGTATTTTATTAAATTTAGGAAGTTTTCAGCCATTTTTCAAATACTTTCTCTTGCTCTTCTGGGACTGCCACAGTGCTTTTGGTGGTCTTCTTGATAATGTCCTACAGGGCCCTTAGATTCTGTTCACTTTTCTTCAATCTTTTCTTTCTGTTCCTCAAACTTGTTTATTTCCATCATCTTATCTTCAAGTTTGCTGATTCTTTTGTCTGTTCACGTCTGCCTTTGAATCCTTTTACTGAATTTTTCATTTCATTTACTGTAGTTCCAGCTTCAGACTTTCTTTTTGGTTTCTTTTCAGGTTTTCTTTCTCTTTGTTGATATTTACATTTTGCTTATTATGCATCATTTTCTTGATTTTCTCCACATCTTCCTTTAGCTTGAGGATCTTTAAAACAGTTGTTTTAAAGTTTTTGTCTAGTTTATCTGCTATCAAATCTTTCTCAGGAAGTTTCCATTGACTTATTTTTCCTTGGAAGGGGCCATACTTTCCTGTTTTTTTACAAGCCTTGTGATTTTATTGTTGAAAACTGGATAATTAAGTCTAATAATGTCATAACTCTGGAAAATCAGAATCTCCCCCTTTCCCAGGGTTTGCTGCTTTTTGTTTGTTGTTGGGATTTGTTTTGTTTTGTTGTTATAGATTGTATCTGTGCTGAGAATGAGTCTGTGGTGTAAACTGAAGGTCTTCTCATGGCTTTCCTGAGGCTTTCACGAGGTATGCACAGTGGCTTTCTAATTTTCCCTGTTTTGAATGTCGTACTCTTTATAATGTTTGGCTCTCAAAGAAGTAAAAAGAGAAAAAGGGGAGGGAAAAAGGGCATGAGCTCTTTAAATCCTCTGGACATCACTTCAGCCTTGGGAGGAGCTGCAGCAATGGCAGTAGGCACAACAACAAAGGCTGCCTGTCTTTTAGTGGACACCTCTCTGATAGGAAGCAGCCATTAGTGATCAAAGCACAGATCACCTCTATTTGGACAGGTGATTCTCTTTGCCCACTCTGGCTTCCCCAAGTTGCATGCAGGCTCCTCCAGGAACACATATACAGCTGCCTGCCCTGTGGCTAAGGGTGGGCAATGGGTAGGAGCTACTGTGCTAAGAGTTAAAACTGACATAAATTAACTACAATTTACAGTCCAAGCTTTCCCCTGGAAGTTGCAAGCCTTTAGTAGATTCCAGATTTCCAAAATAGTTATACCAGAAAGATTCTGTCAGTACAGATTTCTGGTGCTTCATACTTTGTTCTCTTGCCAGAATCCTCCTCTCATAGATTATCTGCAACCAGGCCTAAGGAGAATGAGTTGTCTCCCCAGTTCCCATTAGTGTATTTTGCATGTGTTTTTGTTTGGCTGATTTTTTATTACTTAGTTTTCTTGTAACTCATGGATATGAGTTCAGTTTAACAACCTTTCTATCATTTCATTCCAGCATCTTGAATCAAGTCAGGTAAAGCTTTTACTAGTTGCTAAGTTGAAGAGAGAGAACAAGAAGCTGTCCATTTCTGCCAACAATAAACTCTACCAAGATGGTATTAAGTTGAAGATTCATAATGTCAGTCAAAATGCTATCTACTGATGACTGTTAGGCCACCTTTATCACCTTTACCTGGATGGATACTGTAGCATAAAGCCTCATTCTCCCTAGGACCATCTTTTCCTTATCCCTAATTCATTCAACATATTTATTAGATGTTTATTATATTTCCAGTATTATTCTGGGTCCTGGGATTACAGACATAAAAATCATGGTCCTTGCACTCAGTGACCTTATAGTCTTTGGAAAGAGATAGATGAGGAAATAAGTTTAATATAATGTGAAAAACACACAGACACTGTGTGCTACAGAGTACAGAGATGACACACATACTTTTCTGTTATGGATAGGAATCAGGGAAAATGCTGACATATCAGCAAAATACAAATACTTAGGTATAATAGAACCAGAGGTATATTCAGAGCTAGAGTGGTTTCGGGTAAGATGGAAAGGGAACTGAAGGGAGCTGAGGTAGATAAGACATAAAGATATTAGAGTTGAGAATGGAGGGAGAGTGCAAAACAGACAGACATGCTCTTCCCAGTAAAATTATAAACTACTTTACATACCATGTAGCCCATAACATGTGTTGAATAGTTACATCTTTAATTTGAACTAAATTCCAACTGGATATTTACCATAGCATCCCCAACTAATAGCGAATATCTACCCATGATCCATAGTTGCAAAAAAAAGTGGTAGGGAGCAAATCTTGCTGAAATGAATATGGACTCCATCCATGTCCTATGTATCTCAAATGTCCCTCAGATAAACAATGGATAAAATTTTCTCCTTCATTCTTATCTCTTGCCTTGGATCTGTAATTTCTAGATGTTCTCATTTCAGATCTGTCAACGAATCACCTACTGTCCTACCCACCCATGATTCTTTGCTGGAACACTTAACAGGGTATAAAATGCTGGCCTTGCATACCTGTCTGTGGGGAGTTCCTAAACAATATATTCCTGCATATGTGAAAAACATACAAACTGCACTTCTCCTGGGTACCTTTGCAGATGAACTTTAAAGAACTTAAGGTAAAATTGCCTTGCCAGCAGAGATTTTCCCATAACCATTCGAATTTGAAGAAGAGCTTATTCCAGGCAAAGGAGAGTGTTTCTTAGCAAAAGAGGCCTTGGTTATCCACTCAAACTGGATTCCCATCTCTGAGAACTACTCTAACCTGATCAGTCCCTTTAATACCCTTCACTCATTTTTAGAACATAATTCTCTTATGGCTCTGAGATCCATTGTAGGCCCACCAAGAGTGGTCTTAGGTTCAGCTAATATTAATCACAAGGGCCATTCTTGGTACCAGTCTACTCAGAAAGACACGGGACAGGAAAAGCAGCATGCCAGCAGGGCAGCATCAGGTACTACTCTTCTACAAGTCCTTGCAGCATAACTTAGATGCAAGAGGACAGAATCCACTTGTATCTCTTACAACACAATTTCAAAGGCATAGCTTCCAGAGTCCCCACAGGAGGCCCAGTTGCAAGTAATGAGGGTCACTGCCCTCAAGAAAGCCCAAAGTACGGCTTCTTCCTCAAGTGTTTATAGTTCTTCCTGTCCAGGTGTGATTTATCATTCAGAGGTCATTTTTACCATAAGCAATATTGCCTAATAACATAGTTAATAGTCTGTTTTTTATCTGATTACTAGAACATACCTAGAGAGTTAACCAAAAGTCAGATTCTCATACAGAATGGAATTTTAAAAAGTAACACACTAAGGTGCTTCCAGGACACATTTACTCAATGTCATTAGACATATGAGGTTGTCTATCATAGGTTAAATATATAAATTATAACATTTGTATGTATGTGTTTGTGTTTATGTTTATGTGTATTTTTACATATAGCTTTGTTAAATGTATATACTCATGCTTGTGTATGTGCTAGGGACAAGTACAGGGCACATTTCATTTTATTTACTCTGCTTCTAAGCATTTGGGGTATATGTAAGAATTACCATAATTTATAACCACCTCTCTTACTTCCTTTTCTGCTTAAACCCTTCCCTATGAAGGAATGGCACCAAGTGTAGACTAAGGACAGGTATTGCCCTGTAGCCCAGTACTTCCTCTGGGATACAGTCTCACAGATTCATGAGTCTGGCAAGGCCAATGTCATAACCTCCCATGGGTGTGTCCCATATCTTAATTGAGGGATGGGAAAGAAGAATTACACTCACTACCATGGGTCTTAGACATGATTAAGTCTAAGAATGTAGGTCAGTAATGACTTTTCCAGGGCCTGTTAATCTTCCTGAAGAAATTAGTCCGTGATGCCTGCCAGAAGAAATAGTCTTTGGTCCTTAGATGAAATCACAGGAACACTGTCTAAAAGTGGGAAAGTAGAAAGAATTTGGGGTTGATTCTTACTGCAGATTTAAGCATCTGCTACTTGGTTTCCTTTTTTAGTTGACTACAAGAGAATCTCTCTGTTTTTCAAATCTGCTCCTAAATACCAGTCATACCAAGACTCTCCTGAGTCTTTGAGGGTTCCAGCCTTCACCCTGCCATGGTGGGCCTCTTGGGCCCTACCTACCTCTTCCTTGTTCCATATTTTCCCAGTATGGAAGAATGTGAGACTTTGTGTTCAAGACTGGCCATTATGGTAAGTGGGAAGTTTCAGTGCCTTGGCAGTCCACAGTATCTCAAGTGTGGAAGTGGATACATCCTACAAGCCAAAATCAAGAAGGATAAGCAGGCAGAGGAGGTACAGGAGCTAAAGACATTCATAAAAATGACCTTTCCAGGTACTAAAGTTTAGGCACAACCCTCCCATCAAGCTTCTGTTGGGACACAATGTTCCCAAGCTTTCCACCCTGAATGATGTAGAAATAAGAGTAAGACTTTCAGCACCCCTTTTTGTTTTTAAGCAGTCACAATGCTTTCTTCTTCCATGTGATTCTAACTATTCTACAAGATAATTCTTAATAACTACAAAATAATTATCCATTTACTCATTATTGGATCCAGTTATTAAAATTTCTTCTGGGTACCTTAGCTAAAGTATGTGGAAGAAGTGCTAAGTAGCACTAACAGCCTTCTCATTTCTCAGACAGAATTTATATGAGGCACATAACTACACGTATAACCCACAAATGTCTACACAGTGCAGATGTCCTCTTTACATAAATGACAGAGCACTGTTAGTTAGACATACCCAGCTTTATGTGTCCACACGACTTGTGTCTTCTCTCTGGGCATGTAGTTAGTAATGTGGGTCTCAGTCCTGGATTTGATCTGGCTTTGCTTGTCACCAGATTGCTGAAGTACTTATGCCAAGCAGTGGAAAACATCTTGAGAGCCCCTGTATGTACAGGAGCCGGGTCACTGACATGAGTCTGTGCCCTAGTGCTCTTGCCTCTCACCCATATAAGCTATATATAGATCTTCACAAGGGGAGACAACTCAGTTTAGCTTGTGAATATCCAGAAATCATCCATCCATATGTCATCCATATGTCATGCCTGAGTTTAGCATCTATCTGATTCCTGAAACAGTCTCCACAAACTGTCTCCCTGGATTTATCTTGCTCCTCCCACCAGTGTACACTATACACCCAAGGCAGAGTGGAGAGAGAGAAAAGGGATGTACCATGAAAAGCTTTTATACCGAGTTTAGACTTTATTGTAAGAGTAATGGTCCCCTTTCCTTATCCTCCATTTCCCACCACATAACTTTCACACACCACTAATTCCTACCTAATCAGTCTTCAGATCTCAGTTTCAGTGTTTCTCCCTGTGGAAGCCTTCCCTCACCCATACTTCTCCATGCTCCAGTTATGCCATATGCTTACATAGCATTCTTTATAATACTCATTGCACTTTTAATAACATGTTATATTTCTGTCTCCTATAGTTAATCATATCCCATGCCTAACTCAGTGCCTGGCACACAGAAGGTATTCAGTAAACTTGGTGGAAGCAGGAGTGTGACATGATCAGATTTGTATTTCGGAAGACCAGTCCAACTTAAGAGTTTAGACTAGGGATAAGCTTTTGCTATCTATTTCCATACTTGCCCTACAATAGAATTTTTCATACTCTATGTGACTACTATTCTAATGGGTACCTGCCTCACTCATAAATTCCATTAAGGCAGGGATAATATTCTGGAGTAGAAATAGAATTGGAGCCTGACACACTATGGAAATTTTTATGTACTTAAACCTTAGTGCTTGGCCAATCGAGTTAGGAAATGAGAAAAGGAGAGTTCAGATATCGGCTCCTATTCAGCTTCTCTGTGATGAAATTAAGAGATTTCAAAATTAACAAAAATCTCTCCGCCCCCCAAAAAATATTTAAAATTTAATTGTGATGGAATTTTCACAATCCCAGTACCCCAACTCTTTGTTGCTGAGAGGACTATTTTCCTCCACAGCAATATGAAAGGGCTGATGTTTAGCCTAGCCAGTATGTTGTACAAAAGGGTAGCCCAGCTGGGCATCTGTGAACTGGCCAGGATAAAAAGCTTCAGTCTGCAACTTTTCTTTTTCCATTCCCATTGTGCACAGACTTTTCTCACTGAAGCCTCTTCTACCTGCCTGCAGTCTTACGTCTATAGTATCTGACTGACACCACCTTGCCCAGTAGGGACTTTTTGCTAGCTTAATTATGTCATTAGCATAGTTCTGCAAACTAGACGGCCATGCATTTTCATGTCTTCCTATACCTGAGATATATTAGTATAGAGCATACTATCTTTTCCCCAGGTTTTTTTTCCCCATAAAAATAAAATGAGTTAAAATTACAATATTTAGTATTTTAAAGTTGTCTTCATCATTAAATTATTTAGGTGTAGAACAATGTAGACATGGATTAGGTATAGGACAGTGTGCTTAACCATGTGACATAGATCGAAGTAGTGTAGAAATTTAGGAGAGAAATGGGGAGCAGTCATGGAGGGCTTCAGCAAAAGAGGGGGACTTCACCTGGGTATATAGAATGAGTGCCTTTTCCAGGTGACCAGTTTAATTTTTAACAAACATCTTTTTGAGACACTGCTTTTGCCAGACACTGTGCTAGGTGCTAGGCTCTATAAAAATAAATAAAATGGGATCTCTGACATCATGCAGTTTACAGCTATTAATGGGTAATGCAGACCCATAAAGAGGAAAAAATTACAGTATTCATAATAATTATTTACTTCATAATTTAATTACATTTCTTTTAATTCTCTTAAGTTCTAATCTCAATACCCACTTTAGAACTGTTGTCTAAAATTTATTATCTTAACCATTTCTAAGTGTACAGGTCAGTGGTATTAAGTACCACCTGCAGACCTTTTTCATCTTGCAGACTGAAACTATCTGTTAAACAATAGTGATGCGTGTCCCCCTTCCCCCATTCCCTGGCAACCACCATTCTACCTTGTTTCTCTTAATTTGACTACTTTGGAGACCTCATGTAAGTGGAATCCTAAAGTACTTGGGTCTGTTTCACTTTGCATAATGTCAAGGTTCATCCACGTTGCAGCACGTCTCAGAATTTCCTTCCTTTGTGAGGCTGATACTCCATTGAATTTATATGCCACATTTTATTCATCCATCATATCCATCAATGGACACTTGGGTTGCATCCTCCTCTTGGCTATTGTGAATAACGCTGCTGTGAAGATGGGTGTGGAAATAGCTCTTCGAGATTCTGCTTTTAATTCTTTTAGATATGTACTCGGAAGTAAGAGACAGCACTCTATTTTTTAATTTTTTGAAGAGCCTCCATATTGTTTTCTTTCTTTTTGGCAAGGAAAGCGACTATATTTGGAAAGCCAGCAGACCAAGAAGATGTCAGACTAATGTCCTAAAGAACCATCTTAACTCAGGGTTGATTTCAAGCTTCTTTTATATTAGGGAAAGGGAGCAGGAGAGGGTCGAAGTCAGGAGGGTGATGATCGACCTCAGACATCTGGACAGCAGCAAGCCTCTGAAGAGGGTTCTAGAACTTGTGCTTGGTTAGATGACTCCAGTCACTTTGTTGACATACGTCTGGCCATGCTGTTCCTATAAGTCCTTGATAATCTAGTCATCACTTCTTGCACATACTTCTTTATTTCCTCAGGGGAGATGAGTTTCAGGGAATGGGCTGGTTACATCAATCCTAAGTCATGAGCTAAATTCCTTCTGATGATTAACAAGTCTATGTGGGTTGCAGGACTGAGCAGAAGCTTTATACCCAAAGACTGAGGCATCAAAGGAGACAGAGACAATATGAAGGCAGAGATGCCAGCCTTTTCACTGTCACAAATTTATATAGTAGTTGTAAATCAAGTAAATTAATTTTACTTCATACATTAAAAATAACACTTTTCAACAAATGATGCTGGAACATATGGATATATGCAAGGAGCTTCCATATTGATTTCCATAGCAGCTGCACCATTTCATATTCCTACCAACATTGCACAGGGTGGAACCCAATCATCTAAGGGATGCATTTTTATTAGAATGTTACCTATTACTTTTACCGTGAAATACAGGATGATTTCTTCCCCTTCATGTATAACAAAGGGAAGCCAAAAAATTTGCAGGGAAACAGTCAAGAATAAAGTGAGACATGCTTTTGGCTAGGAAGAATAAATATTGTCAAAATGGTTATATTACCTAAAGCAATCTACAGATTTAACGCAATCCCTATCAAACTACCAACAGCTTTCTTCAATGAACTGGAACAAATAATTCTAAAATTCATACGGAACCACAAAGACCCCGAATAGCCAGAGCAATCCTGAGAAGGAGGAATAAAACAGGGAATTATGCTCCCTGACTTCAAGCTCTACTACAAAGCCACAGTAATCAAGACAATTTGGTACTGGCACAAAAACAGACCCACAGACCAGTGGAACAGAATAGAAAATCCAAACATTAACCCAAACATATACAGTCAATATTTGATAAAGGAGCCTTGGATATACAATGGGGAGATGACAGCCTCTTCAGCAGCTGGTATTGGCAAAACTGGACAGCTATATGTAAGAGAATGAAACTGGACTACTGTCTAGCCCCATATACAAAGGTAAACTCAAGGTGGATCAAAGACCTGAATGTAAGTCATGAAACCATAAAACTCTTAGAAAAAAACATAGGCAAAAATCTCTTGGACATAAACATGAGTGACTTCTTCATGAACATATCTCTCCGGGCAAGGGAAACAAAAGCAAAAATGAACAAGTGGGACTATATCAAGCTGACAAGCTTCTGTACAGCAAAGGACACCATAAGTAGAACAAAAAGACATCCTACAGTATGGGAGAATATATTCATAAATGACATATCCGATAAGGGGTTGACACCCAAAATATATAAAGAACTCATGCACCTTAACAAACAAAAAGCAAATAATCCAATTAAGAAATGGGCAGAGGACATGAATAGACACTTCTCCAAAGAAGAAATTCAGATGGCCAACAGGCACATGAAAAGATGCTCCACATCGATAATCATCAGAGAAATGCAGATTAAAACCACAATGAGATATCACCTCACACCAGTGAGGATGGCCAACATCCAAAACACAAACAACAACAAATGTTGGCGAGGATGTGGAGAAAAGGGAACCCTCCTACACTGCTGGTGGGACTGCAAATTAGTTCAACCATTGTGGAAAGCAGTATGGAGGTTCCTCAAAAAACTCAAAATAGAAATACCATTTGACCCAGGAATTCCACTCCTAGGAATTTACCCTAAGAATGCAGCAGCCCAGTTTGAAAAAGACATATGCACCCCTATGTTTATCGCAGTACTATTTACAATAGCCAAGAAATGGAAGCAACCTAAGTGTCCATCAGTAGATGAATGGATAAAGAAGAGGTGGTACATACACACAATGGAATATTATTCAGCCATAAGAAAAAACAAATCCTACCATTTGCAACAACATGGATGGAGCTAGAGGGTATTATGCTCAGTGAAATAAGCCAAGCCGAAAAAGACAAGTATCAAATGATTTCACTCATATGTGGAGTGTTAGAACAAAGAAAAAAACTGAAGGAACAAAACAGCAGCAGACTCACAGAACCCAAGAATGGACTAATAGTTACCAAAGGGAAAGGGACTGGGGAAGATGGGTGGGAAGGAGGGATAAGAGGGAAAAAGGGGCATTACAATTAGCAGATGTAATGTTAGGGGGGCATGGGGAGGGCTGTATAACTCAGAGAAGACAAGTAGTGATTCTATAGCATCTCACTATGCTGATGGACAGTGACTGTAATGAGGTTGGTGGGGGGGACCTGATGAAGGGGGTAGTTTAATAACCATAATATTGCACATGTGATTGTAGATTAATGATACCAAAATAAATTATTGAAAAAAAGAATAAAGTGAGAGAAGCATCTTTTTTTTTTGTCTTTACGCATTTCCCTGTTGAGAATACATGGACACAAAACTGACCTGTACCTCCTTGCAACAATTTTCCTGTTGCCATCCCTGTGCATTTTTATGGAACACAGAAAATAGGGATATATTAAGCGAAGTAAAATATGACTAGAAAGATAAATAATGCAAGCAACCTTTTTTTTAATTAGAAGCTTTGACTTATTTCCTCTGTTGAATTAACTCTAGCCTTTGCTTTTGTTTGAAAAAAATATATGCCAGGAAGTAGCCCTTGTTCCACTTTCACCCTCACAAAAAGTGTCTGTTTTCCTTTCTCAGCTCCCTAAAAAGCATGAGCACCAACAGAAGGTCCATTACCACACACCCAGCAAGGACCTTACCTGGGGAAAGGTGAGTGTGGTATCAGGCCCCCTAAAACTATACTGGGTGTTTGACTTTAGAGTTGGTAGGTAATATGAAGCATTCAAATTAAGGCATCAGACCAATTTCAGTCAAACCTGGCTCCATCAGAGACCATTTCTAGGTTTGGAACCTATTCTCCCCTTTCTTGGATACTTTTGTAAAACCAGTGCAGTTTCTTTCCAGCTCTCACCACAGTAATTTTATAGGACATGTCTTAGCTCTGAGTTATTTGAAGGCATAGATAAGTTCTGAGTCCACAAGTGTGAGCTTTATAAATTTCACAGTATCCTGGGAAACTGACATTAACAGAGAGGTAGAAGGGCAAAACTTTTCCTCTAACTGGGATTTATTAGATTCACAGGTATCTCTAGGTCCATGCAAGGTAAGAGTAAAGGGAACCTTCTTCCCCCTTCTCTCCACTCAACATTTTTTCCCACCTGTCCCTTTGAAGGCCTTTGATAACTGATTTCTGCTGATTCCCTGAAGGTATTCAGTATCTTGGAGTCAATCAAAGATGAATATGGATTAGAAGATTATTCCATTAGACCACCCTATAACAAATATTCCTTAGCTTTGCCAAAACAGAAATAAAAATACAAAACCAAAATTATAAAGATAATCGAACTGTGCTTTCAACCACCATCTCAAACCACCTTGCCAGCATTCTGCCTATAACTGACATATAGCGGCCATTTCTACATAGAAGTGTGCACATATGTGCCTTGATAAATGTGTGTATAAATCGTGTTCCCTGGGAATAAAATAAAAAATTATTTTTAAAAGTTTCCCAATGAGTTTTTCTTCTATTTTGAGGACTAAAGCAAGGACCTATTTGTACAAAAAGCCCTTCAGATGTATGGGAGACATAAAAGGAAAAAAAGTGTTCTAGCTGAGATCTTTTGGCAGCAACTCTATCATTTTTAATCCCTGAGCCAAATCCAGTGACAGGGAGAGAAAAAAAGTAACCTCTGACTTTTGAGGGATATATAAATCCAGTGGTCCAAGTCTCACTGATGTGGGACAACATTTGGAAGCCTAGGAAAAGAGCAAAAGGAGGGACATTGCTTGCTGCATAGAACAGAGGTATTCAATCTCATTAGAACAGCAGATGATGGACCCCACTCCCCGAGATTCTGATTCAGCAGAACTGTACTGGGACCCAGATATCTTCATTTTTCATAAGCACACAAAACAATAGTGCAGGTGATACAAACAGACCATACATTGAGAAACATTCTAGTGGTAATATCAGATTATACCCAGGGATCTTGTTAAAACATTCCCTGGCCTTATCTCAAACCAAATGAGTAAGAATTTAGAGGATTGGGACTAGGCATCTTTTAAACAGGTTTTCTAGGAGATTGTGATGAACCGTTGTCTTATAGTTAAGGTGACTATCTGCCCACTTTCTAACAACTTTATTGAGGAGTAATTTACACTACCATATAATTCACTTGTTCTAATTATACAAATTAATGATTCTTCATAAATTTTCCAAGTTATACAGCTATCACCACAACCCATTTCAGAACATTTGTATTGCCCCAATAAATCCTCTATTTACAGTTCATCCCTTTTCCTTTTATCAGACCCAGGTAACCACTGGTCTTTCTGTCTCTATAGATTTGCCTTTTCTGGACATTTTTATATAAATGGAATCATAAGTTATTTTTGTATGTCAGAATTCTTCACTTAGCATAAAGTTTATCAGGTTTATACTAGTTTCCAACTGCTGCTGTAACAAATTACCACAAATTTAGTGGTTTAAAACAATACAAATTATCTGACAATACTGGAAGTCAGAAGTCCAAAATGGGACTTACAGGGCTAAAATCAAGGTATAGGTAGAGCTGTGTTCCTTCTGGAGGCTCTAGGGAAGAATCCATTCCTTATTTTTTGGCTTCTAGAGGCTACGTGCATTTCTTGCCTTATGGTCACATCACTCTGAACTTTGCTTCTATTACCCTCTTATAAGTACTCACGTGGATC
The DNA here is from genome assembly GCA_032199065.1 of Smutsia gigantea. Lineage (NCBI taxonomy): Eukaryota > Metazoa > Chordata > Mammalia > Pholidota > Manidae > Smutsia > Smutsia gigantea. The sequence goes on along the minus strand of JAVSCE010016489.1, from coordinate 28,982 downwards.
ACTGGGCTCACTACAATAATTTCACGATCCCTAAGTCAGTGATATCCCTTTTGCCATGTAATATACTCACCAAAAACTAGGAATGGCCGTCTTTATTCTGCCTACACAAGGTTCATCCATGTTGTAGCATGTATCAAATCAGTATTTCATTTCTACTGCTGAATAGTACTCAGTTACATGGATAAACCACATTTGTTCATCCATTCACCAGTTAAAGGATATTTGGGTTGTGTGCACTTCTGACTCTCACAACCAATGCTGCTATGAACATGCCCATGCAGGTCTTTCTGTGGACTTACATTTTCACTTCTCTTGAGAGAAATGCTCATGCCTCCTCAGTCATGACTGAAGCCATCTTAAACATTTATGAGTCATAGTTCTCTCCATTAAGGAGCTTAACATCAAAGACAGGTAAATGTTAATTACAGTTGAAACTGTAACCGGTAAATGGGAGTTCATTATACTATCCGTATAAGTTCTATTTATGTCTGAAAATGCAAATAATGCCTTTTCTTTAGTTAAGGGAGATAAAACAGTGAAAAATTAATTAAAACATAAAAATTAACTATATAACATTAATATAAATCAATAAAGTTCAGAGAAGGGAGAAAAAATCCAGGTTACATACCTGGATAGGATTCTGAGTGGAATGGAGAAGAAAATACCAACCATCAAAATTATGGATTAAGAGTCATGATTAATGCCTCTGGCCCTAACATGGCAAGGTAATGTTCCCAAGAATAAGATCAAACCACTTCCCTGAGGTCTGTTTTGCTTCCACTATAGTCTTCCATTTGACATCCCCAACCCCTGCACATATCCACACACCCACTCCTGCTCTGGACAGTAGTTGGGTTCCATGGAGTCAGATTTGACTCCACATTAAGAAAACTAAAAATTAGAGCTTTCCAGCAAGGCACTCATATGGTCTTCCATGTCTGCTCTCTTCTGTCTGCTCATTTCCTCTTCCAGGGCTTTCAGTGTCTTCTATACAGAAACATTTCAAGGACCTGACTTCAGTAAAATGCTAGCGCTGTGTCAGAAACCTGACATGAGCTGGTAAGGCAACATGGAGAAACCTCAGTTTTCTGTTGCCTACACCTTTGTTCTTAATGCTATACTGGGCCATGAATATTATAAAGAAGGAAAGAGAATTTTTAAACTACATTTAATTAACAACAGTAACTTTAAGAAGATAGGGTTAATCTGGAACCTCATCTTGAGAACCCTTTTTTAACCAACCCCTTTTGTAACCTATGTTTACCCTCTCGATCACTCACTTTCTCCTTCTGTGTCCTCCATTCTCAGCTCTTTCACTACTTCTCTCCATTATGGGGATGGTGGCTTACTACTACAAGCATTTTCTCTTTAAAGAGTATGGGAGTGACAACACAAAATAAGAATTGGAGCTCATGCGTCTACCTTCCTCTATCACTATGACTAGCTGTAAAACTGGGAGCTGAAGAAAAAAGTATCAGGTCGGAAACGAACACCACCTGTCAACACCATACGCATGTATTGATAATGGCATCCCATCCCAACTACACACACACACACACACACCCTCCACATAAAAGCAGCAGTTAAATGTCTTTCAATGGGCATGATATGATGTGGAAGTGGAATATTTGACCACAAGATGGCAGTCCTACTTCGTAGCTGAAAGTTTACTAGGCAATTTTGCAATGTTGCAAAATACATAATAAATCTAGGATTTTGTTATTTATGTAGCCAATATCAGGAATTATGTTTCAGATCCTACCACATTTTGAACAGAATTTTTTTTGGGGGGGGTTGCAGTTGTGTTTTTGATGTGTGGGCCATGTTATAACTAAAGAATAAGATGCTGAAAACGACAAAATGTTACTGGAAGAAATTAGACAAATAAGGAGACATTTTGTGTTCATGGACTGGCAGACTTAATACTGTTAAGATGTCAATACTCCCCAACAGATTCAGCGCAGTCCGTCTCAAAATCCCAATTTGGGGGGGAGGAAAGGAAAGGTGTAGAAAAATCTATTCTAAAATTCATACGGAATCCCAAGAGACGTGAACAGGAAAACCTCCCACCCCCAGCTTTATTGAGGTATAATTGACATGTAACATTGTGCAAGTTAAAGAGAGAAAATGTGATTTGTGAAATGACTGCCATAATAATAACATCCATAACCTTACAAAATTACATTTTTTTATTGTGTGGTGAGAACTTTAAGGAGCTACGCAGCAAATTTCAAGTATGCAATTCTCTCTCACACACACACACACATACACCCCTACTCAAAACAGTTAAACAAAAACTATGGTTAGTTTTATTTTCTACATATCTTCAGACTACAATAAATTCCAGGAGAGCAGAGACCCAGAGTGGACTTCAAGCAAAAGGCAATCAGTCCCGGCTTTCGAAAAACCCACCTCTCCACGGAAAGGCAGATAGGATCTACTCCTAAAGCTGCTGGCTTTCGAGGATGAGTGAAGCCCGAGACTGCGGCAGGAAAACCGGGAAAAGGGGCTGTTTCATTTAACAGTTCGGATCGGAAGAATCCAAAGTGGCGGGGGTGTGATGGGCTGTAGTGGACACTGTCAGAAGATGACAGAGTGACTCTCCAAGCCAGAAATAGAAACCAAAAAGGGGTACGCTAATTTACCCAATGAATATTTACTTATGAAATTATGCGTCTCCCTATTCTGCATCTCGGAGGAATTGGATTGGTCCAACCTCTTCCAGGGAGCAGTAGAGTGCGGCCGTGTAGAGAGTCCCTCCACGTAGGGAGTGTGGGAAAGCGTGTCGCGGGGAAAGCTGGGAAACTGTCGCCAGCCACCATTTTGCTTGCTTCTCTGCGAGCAGTGACCGTGAGTCGGAGCAACCTTGAGCGATGAAGCTGATAACCAGAGCTGGGTCCTTCTCGGTGAGCACAGCCGGCGGGCTTGGGGAAGTGTTGGGGAATAGTTTGTCAGCGGGCTGATACGTACCGGAGGTGCGTGGCTTGGGGTGCCCGGGCCTTCGCCTTGGGGCTGCCCTTCAGCTGAACCCTGCGGGCTGAGTGGGCTGCTGCAGGCTAGGTGGGTCGGGCTCTGGAGGCCCCTCTGGTGCTATGAACCGAAGAAGCCGAACACCGGAAAACGTGAACAGGTGGAAAGGGCTTGAGAGCGGAGGTGAGGCGACTAGGTGGAGAGACCTGAAGGTCACTGCTGCACTTGTGTGCCAAAGCGATCGCGAGGAGGAGGGGGCCGCTGCAGACTAGCCCTCAACTCTTAGCCCATCAGCTGCGTCCTGTGCTTCTGGGGCCTTTAGTTTCCCCAACGGTTAAGTGGGCTTATGAGCAAAATTATAAGAAATGAGCAAAGGCCTGTATAGTAACCCTTACCACTATGTCTGGAACTTGATTATTATAACGGTGATCTGGCAGTATAATGTGCGCTTTTTTGATCACTTGTTCCTCTAGGGGGTCTCGGTGTGCTCTCAAGAACTACTTAAGACTCCTTCTTCAAGCCCAAATGAAACATAGCTGTCACTTGGGGGAAACTCCATAGATGTCAGTGTTATGTCCTCGTGGAGTGGTGGTTATCAGAGGGAGATGGGGAACACTTAAAAATCTCAGGTGGACCGGTTTATCCCCCAGGGGATAGTTGGCACTATCTGTAGACATTTTTGGTTATAACAACCTGGCGGGGGCGGGGGCTGCTGCTAAACATCATGCAGTGCATACAGACAGCCCCCACAAAAAGTCCCAGATGCCAGTAGGTAACCTCGTAACCTGCCAGAGGGAGGTACAGAACAGGGAATGGAGTTTTCCTGTGCTTAATGTTGAAATAGATACTCTGTGGATGATACAAATGGGCATATTTTAGGCTGTAATTGTCTTGCCCTTCCTGGCACGCCTGGACAAAGTAATGGTTAAGAACCCTTTGAGAGCAGCCCGGTTAGACTGGCAAAAGATGGTAAAATTTCCTCAGTTCCATCCATCCCCACCTTGCAGCAGAAAAAAAGACTCAAAGATAACAGAGTAGAAGAGGACCAGTGTAAAAAAATTGCAGTAAACTTGAAAGCAGTTGTTAAATGTTTCTAATTATAACACTCGGTTCCCATAAGAAATTTATACATATTTTATTAAATATTAAATAATCTAGTAATTGATAGTTACTAGGATAATTCTTTGCAGCTGGTTTGAGTGGGACAAATTACAGGAAGCATATAACCAATAAAGTGTCACTGTTCAGGCACATTTGAGGAGAAAGCACCTAAACTTCCCTTGGCAGTGGAACTAATGAGTATTCATACTTGAGCTGCTATACCCACATACCTAAATTTTACTTTTTAGCAGGTCAAAAGCTAAAGTCACAAGTAGGGTTGCAAACATCACACCTAGCAAAAAATGAAATTGTTGATGATAAAGCAAAGCTGATTGTCATTTATAATTAAAAAGTACTAACAGCAGTGAGAACTAGGAACCAACTCAGTACAGCACTGATCTGAATGCACAACAAACAGCCCTGCTGGACTTCACAGCGTTAGGGGCATTGCAGCCTCTGAGGGGGGTTCCTCACTATCTTGGAAGTACCAAGTTAAATTAACTCTTAACATCTCCACGAGTAATCTCATGAACCTTAGGCACAATGAAAATGAATTCTGTGGCATCATTTGCTCACACACACACCCCCAAAAAGTAAAGTTACACATTTTGAATCCATTATAGGACATTTAAGAGGACCCTTTTACCCTTCCAGTGACTTCCAGATTCTCCATAAATCAAGAATCTGCTGTGAATGAAGCTATTTTTAATCTCAGGATAATGCAACTTTGTATTAGTCAAAGAAGGTAAAATCCCTGGTTGTATTGTCTCAGTGTAGCATACAAGAGAGTGCAGATACTATGGGAAATACTGGGGGCTTGGAGAAAATTTTTCTTGGTAGGTTTTGCCTTTCTTTAAAGGTTACTAAAAGAAGGAGGTGAAGTCATTGCAATTCGAAATAGACTAAAAAGATGAGACTCTGAGCAGATAAGAGAATCAGTAATGCTAAAATCTATAAAGGAATGTGTATAGTATGCATTGTTCTTTTGAAAACTGAGTGTAACCTGTCTTTTTTGTGTTTAGAGATTTTATTCCCTCAAAGTTGCTCCCAAAATTAAAGCCACAGTTGCCCCTTCAGGAGCACCTCCACATCCTCAGGACATTGAGGTTAGTCCCACTGAGCTGCTCACTGGAACCCATACATACCTTTCTGTCCTTGGTAGTAGTAGAGACATTAATCACATCTCTATTTTATTTTAAATATAGTTTACCAAATTACCAAACGGCTTAGTGATTGCTTCTCTGGAAAACTATGCTCCTTTGTCAAGAATTGGTTTGTTCATTAAAGCAGGCAGTAGATACGAGGACTCCAATAATTTGGGAACCTCTCATATGCTTCGTCTTGCATCCAGCTTGGTAAGCATCTGCACTACCTCATTATGTTTAGAAATGCTGTGGTATCTTGTTCCTACAGAAAAAGAAAACCTAAAAGCAACATCTGAGTATCAGTTTCTTGGAGCTGCCATGACAAATTACAGGCATACCCTGGAGATATTGGGGGTTCAGTTCCCAGACCACCACAATAAAGCAAATACCATTTTATTGTGAGTCAAATGAATTTTTTGGTTTCCCAGGGCATATAAAAGTTATATTTATACTACACTGTAGTCTGTTAAGTGTGTAATAACATTGTATCTAAAAAAACAATGTGTATACCCTAATTTAAAAATACTTTATTACTAAAAATTGCTAACCATCACCTGAGCTTTCAGCAGGTCATAATAATAGATCACCATAACAAAAAATTAAAAATTGAAATATTGCAAGAATTAACTAAGCGAGACCAGGAGACACAGAGTGAGTAAATGCTATTGGAAAATGGCCCTGTAAGACTTGATTGATGCAGGGTTGCCACAAACCTTCAATTTGTAAAAATACAATGTCTGTGATGTGCAATAAGCGAGGTATGCCTGTGCTACAAACGAGCAGCTTAAACAACAGAAATTTATCCTCCGACAGTTCTGGAGAATAGAAGTCAAAGTCAGGGTGTCAGTAGAGCCATGCTTCTCTAAGGGCTCTAGGAAGACTTTCCTTGTCCCTTCCTTGCTTCTGATGGTTGCCAGCAGTGCTTGGTATTCCCTGGCTTATAGCTCTGCCACTCTGACCTCTGCCTCTGTTGTCACATGGCCTTCTCTCTGTGTCCAGGTTTTCCTCTTATTTGATATTTCCAGTCACGTTAGCTGTAGGGCCTACTCTAATTCAGTATGACCTCATTTTAAATACTTAATATTTGCAAAGACTATTTCCAAAGAAGGTCACATTCACAGGTTCTGGGTGAGCATGAGTTTGTTGTTCCCAATACAGTCACCTAATATGTGAAAAACCACAGAATATTTACCACAGAGAAGCATTAAATTAATGTCCATCTGAATGTTAGAGAGTATAAGAAACCAGTAAAAAAAATTTGAATGTAAAAAAGTGTCATGAATTGAAAGAAAAAAACACTTTCCCACATGCAAATCTCTTTCAGAATAAACTGATGAATCCAGTACATTTGTATTTGATAATGGAATATTTACTTAAATGTACTTTATATAAAAATATATACTTTGATTTCACTCATATGAGGAGCATAAGAGCAAAGAAAAAAACTGAAAGAAAAAAAAAACAGCAGCAGACTCACAGAACCCAAGAATGGACTAATAGTTACCAAAGAGAAAGGGACTGGGGAGGATGGGCGGGAAGGGAGGGACAAGGGGGAAAAAAGGGGCATTACAATTAGCAGATGTAATGTTGGGGGGGCACGGGGAGGGCTGTACAACTCAGACAAGACAAGTAGTGATTCTATAGCATCTCACTACGCTTATGGACAGTGACTGTAATGGGGTTGGTGGGGGGGACCCGATGTAGTGGGTAGTTTAATAACCATAATATTGCACATGTAATTGTAGATTAATGATACCAAAATAAATTTAAAATATATATATATATACTTAACGTTTTTTGGTGAACTTTGTTTTATAATTCCAAAACTAAGAAAGACCCACTATTTAGGTAAAGTTCCTGTTGAATCTCATGACAATTAGACATTAGATTTTGATTCAGTGTGATGTTTGACAAACTCAGCATTAAAAAGCTACTAAAAACAATTGTTATTCTTTTTCAAGACTACAAAAGGAGCTTCATCTTTCAAGATAACCCGTGGAATTGAAGCAGTTGGTGGTAAATTAAGGTTTGTTGAAAATTACTAGTATGAAATAAAGAGTGAAAACACTAGAGAATACTCAATTATAAGGGAATTTTCTTTTACAAAAGTGGTAAAGGGTTTCTTAAAGTAAGGCACAAGAAAGAAAAGATTGATGAATTTGACTATATCAAAATATAGAACATCTCATGCCTTAAAGTAAAAATTTAACTGGAAGTAAATATTTGTAATATACATAACATGGAGAGGAATGTTTGGAAAAATAAAGTACAAATTAGGAACAAAACAAAGAGAAAATGAGTGGACAAAGGTTAGGAACAGGCAATTCCCAGAAGAGGAAGCCAGAAACACTCATCTCTACTTACAATCAGCAGATACACACCCACTAGATTTTTTTTATATATCAAGTTGGCAGTGTTAAGGGAGATGGAGAATGTCTCGCATTGCAAGTGGGAGGATAATTCAATAAACTACTTAGAAAAGAATCAAGGAGTAATACTGAAAATGAGCATATTCTATAACTTGGCAGTTTCTAATCTACATGTACAAAGCTGTTTATATATAAAGACTGGAAACAATTTAAATGTCTGTCTTTAGGGAAAATGGATACAGTCGTATGATAGGACTACTACACAGCAGTTAAAGAATAAACTAGATCTAAGTATCAGTATAGCAGGCTTAAGAACAAAATGTTCTGTGGAAAAACAAGTTCTAAGATATTTTTAAGGTATGAAGCATTTATAATTTTTTAAACAAAATAACAACATTATGATTATGTTGTCTCTAGAGTGGGAGAGAGTAGAAGGATTAGCCTGGGAAGGGGACAAAGAAATCTTCAACTTTAGTTGCCATTTTGTTAAATTGTGGTAAAATGTACATAACATAAAATTTACCACTTTTAAGTGTACAGTTCTAGGTGTTAAGTGGCAGTTTGCAGCCCTCACCACTATCCATCTCTAGAATGTTTTCATCTTCCCCAGCTAAAACTTTGTAGCTATTAAACAATAACTCCCCATTCCCTTCTTCCTCTGGCACCTGGCAACCACTCTATGTTCTGTCTATATGAATTTGACTACTCCAGGTATCTCGGGTGGAATCATACAATATTTGTCCTTTCGTGTCTGACTTCCCTTAGCATAACGTCTTCAAAATTCATTTCCTTCCTTTTTAAGGTAGAATTATTTGCTTTTTATTAAAAATATTTTTAAAATTTTGTTGATGAATGTTTACTTTTGTTCTTACTATATTTTTTTATACTTCAAAATAATTTTTCCCAAAGGAATCAGTTGATTTAACAAAAATATAAAGGAAAGCTTGTTCTTCTGATTTAGACAATTCACTGTAATTTATTTCTGATTCAGTGTGACTTCAACAAGGGAAAATATGGCTTACACTGTGGAATGCCTGCGAGATGATATGTAAGTACCTGCATGTGTTTAGGGCATCTGCTTTTAGAGAAACGCTAAACTGCTGAGTTCTGGTCCGTTTTAATGTGGCAGTATGATCTCTCACTTTGGTTTTGGATTATAATTTACAAACTGCTTAGAACACTGTGCTTATAGCACAGCCTAAGTTTAATATTACAGTTATGTGGAATGGATATTGGTTTAAAATTTTTGTCTCACAGCTCTTAATGTTTTCTGCAGTGATATTCTGATGGAGTTCCTGCTCAATGTTACCACGGCACCAGAATTTCGTCGTTGGGAAGTGGCTGCTATTCAGTCTCAGCTAAGGATTGACAAAGCTGTTGCTTTTCAGAATCCACAGGCTCGTAAGTGCATTTTGAGATTACATTCAAAGATACTAGGTTTTTAAGAAGATTGATTTGTAGTAGAAGAAAATTGCTGTTGAAATTTGTTTTATCTAGACAAAATATTGTTGATTATTTTTCATCTTGATAGTAAGTAAACTGATTATAGAATCCTAAGTGTTTTTCCTATTCCCCTCTAGTGTTTTTTTCAATAGTTGTTTTGCTTACACCAAATCCAGTAAGTTAATTATTGCTGCTAATGTTACTATTATTTATTGTTGTGTATTCCTATTATTGTTCAGCCAACTCAGCTTTATTGGGTCTTTCCAAAGCTTAATTTTTAAAAAAATAAGAACTGTTCATATTTTCTAACCTTGAGAAGTACAACTAGCAAGACATCTGAGCACCACTGGCTCTTGAAAGGCATACGACTTCCAGTAGGAGCAGAAGTGTGCAGGTGGACCACTGAGGTCCAAACAGGTGACCAGCTGCAGGGGCTTGGCATGGGATGGGCTTCACTCTCTCAGAAGAGAGGGTCTCCTGTCAAGTGTTTGGAACATCATGAGTACTTGGTTCATGTTCACTGATATTTCATGGCAATACTTTGTGTTAGAAAGGAGTATCATCTTGGTTACTCTGGATCTCTGCCAAAAAAATCGATAGAATGTAAAATGGTACAAAAGATGACTTAGGTGTCCAGAGTGCCTTCTTCCCCACTGTTTGTAGTGAGGCTTCAGCCCACATCCTTTCTGGCTTAACAATTACTGTAGTTTCCTGACTAGTGTTGGCCTCTAAGTTTACATCTTCACTCCCATTTCCACATTGCCATTACCGTGATCCTTCTGACATGAAAATCTGTTGAAAGCTTCTCCTTATCTATGGGACATGCTTGCCTCCCTTGTTTCTTGTTCTACCCTCTTCCCCACAAGCTGCAATTCCTTTGAATTTGTCATCATACTTTATGCCTTTGTTTCCTCTGCCTGAAATGATGTTCACAAATCATTCACCTTGGAAACACCTATTCATTCCATAAGACCCATTCCAGATTTCACGTGTTATTCTTTCTAGTTCCCATTGCCCTTCTCTTGTGCCCCTGCAGCACTTTTGATAGAACTACTGACATTGCACCCATAACTTTCAGTTTACTGTCTCAACATTTTGAGGGCAGTCAGTGTGTCTCACCATCTCTGTATTTCCAGTGCCTGGTACAGTGCCTCACATAAGGAGATGGCCCAGGTAATGAGCAAATGAAAGAGATGTACCTCAAGCAAAGGCTCTGAAGCAGGAAAGCAGGGAGGTGCCAGTGCATCAGGGAGGAGTGCAATTTGATGATAGCATTTGACCCCTGGAAGCTGTTACATGACCTAAGACTGATACTTTGATATCTCCCTTTACCCTGACAACTCCCTTGTTACCTAGAGAGGGAACCTACCTACAAGTAAGATTCAGATTAAATGACATATCCAAAGTCACATGACAAGTTGGTGGCAGAACTATACTAGAGTCAGACTTCCTGAAACCCAGGCCATCGCACTGCTCAAACGTGTTTTTTTCTTTTTCTAGCACGTTCAACTGGCAGGATTTTTAAAGTTGTGAGAGATTAAATGATACATTTAAGTCCTCTTAATACTTGAATGCCATAAAATGACCGAAGTTATATAGTGTAGTTGCTTTCTAGGTTCTAAAAATGTTGTCTTGATTTAAATTACATTTCCGTAACTGCTTCTTTACTTATTTTTATAGATGTCATTGAAAATTTGCATGCGGCAGCTTACCGAAATGCCTTGGCTAATTCCTTGTATTGTCCTGATTATAGGATTGGAAAAGTGACACCAGATGAGGTACTGATAAACCACATTTAAAATGTATTTGTCTCACATGAAATTGAATGTTCATCTGCCATTTCAGATTGCTAATTTTTCTTTTTGTCGCTTGCTTTTTTTAATCAGTTTGCTTTTTAACCAAAATTCCGCCTGAACAGTTTTTATATATCAATTTAACGAAAAAAAGTTTTTATTACAAAAGAGACATACATGTTCATTAAAGAAAATTCAGAAAACAAAGACGAGCAAAATAAAGAAAACATCTCACACAGCCAGAGGCACTCAGTGTTAATATCTAGGTAAATTTTCTTCTAGATACTTCTCTCTGTATCTTTTTAAAACAGTTTTTAAATGTTTAAATATCATAAACTTTGACTAAAAGTATTCCTTTAACTCCTCTGAGTACATAGGAATGAACCCTGCTTCATTACATTCTGTTCCATCATCAGCCTGCTCAGTGGCTCATTCATCTTCTCCAATGTACTGGCCTCAGTACACATCTGTCACATGTCACAGCCATATGTGTATCACTGAACTTTATTTCCAAAATGTGAAACATTGAATATTATCTGCAAGTATAGATAAGTGTATATAGCCTTAATCCCATTCCTGCCTGCCCTCCCAAAAATTATCAGAAGACATAAAGAGAAAAGTTGGAAGCTGTAAACACTTTAAAAGTATGTATGACTCAGAAATTATAGTTTTTATTCTCATTTCATTTCTGGTTAGCCACTATAGAAAACTGAACTGTATATCCCTCTCCTCTTTTGACTTACCTTCTGGTTTAGAAAACTCCGCTTGTCAGTAATCTAATGCCTGCCATTCATACTGCATTGTAAAAAAGAATTATAATTGATATTCAACTTGAACAGCCAGCACTTTTTCATAAGACTACCTCTAATGCGTATTGAAATTTTTTTCAGAAATCAGATTTACCCTTGTGAAGATACATCATTGAGGTAGCTAAAAGAATTCCCTTAGCAAAACATTTATCTACATGGATGTCTATCGTGGCATTGTTTATACTTGTGAAAAATTAGAAACAAGCTAAATATCCAACATGAAGGGACTAGTCCATGGAATGAACCCTATTCAACAATTCAAAAACATTAATTGATATGGGAAAGTTCGATATCATATTACCAAGTAAACAAAAGGCCATTTATGAATAGGATATACTATAGTGTCCCATTTAAAAAGAAATAAGGTGTGTGTATTGTGGACAAACACCAAGATGTTAAACATGGTTATTTCAAAGTTAATAGCATTTTTTAAATATGTCCCTAAGTTGAAGGATAACCTAAAGAAATGGGTGCTAGAGTACTTTGAGCAATGGCAGCATTCAGTTGGGAGAAAACATGACTTTCCAAGTGACTTCATGGATAAAGACAGCATTCATGTTAGGGCACAAATTCTGATAACTTGATTAAAAGTCTCATTACCTTAACCTAGTTGTTCTTAATATTGTGATTCATTCCCAAGGAGCCTTTTAAGCCAAAGTTTTTCTATCCCTGCCCCCAATGAATTTTTAATACCACAGACATGCTGTATATCTGTTAATATATAGTATATATACTTGTACTCTATATATGAAAGGAATAAGGTGTTTTTCTTACCCTGAGAACCAATTTTCACTGCCTTGTGAACCATAGTGCTTCTGTTGAGAATGTGCGTTTTAGCTCTACTTTTGTATATTATGTCTGAAGTAATAATGTAAACCAGTGATTGTCAAACCTTACTGATCCTTAGATCACTTGGGTGGGTGGGTGGTTTAAAATAGATCCAAAGTTTCACATTGAATCTACCAAATCAGTCTATAGGGAGGGACCAGGAAGGAGGTGGAGGTGGGGAGTCAGTGACAATGTTTGTTTTTTGTTTTTTTAAGCTCTCCAGGTAATTCTATAATCATTCAGGTCGGGAACCCTGACATACACAGTAACCTCATAAAAAGAAAACCTTCAAAAATAGGTACAAAGGGTATAGTGAAAGAACTCTATTAGCCTTACTATATAATGTTGATAGTGCTTTATTTACATAGTACTTTTATTATTATCTGTATAAGGCAAAAAACCCGACACACTGCTTAAATCACATTATAATTAAAATCATAAACTTAGTCCCATTTTTTTCAAGTTAGAACTCAGTGTGTGCACTAGTTCTTTATTTTTTTTGATTGCTTTTCATTAAGTTTTATTGGGATGTAATTCACATATCATACAGTTCACCTATTTAAAGTGCCCAATTCAGAAGTTTTCATTATATTCACAGTTATATGCAACCATCACTACATTAAGTTCTAGCCCTTTTAAGCAGTAGTTTATAAAATAAAATCTCAGTGTAAGTCAGCACTGTCATTCATTATAGCAGCTTTTAAGCCTGAGTATTTGTTTTCTGCTTAATTACAGTTTTAAGTTTTTACAGCTTTTTATATATATACCAGTATCACCTAATAAATGTTTTTAAATTCCTCAGTTACATTTCTATGTTCAGAACCATTTTACAAGTGCAAGAATGGCTTTGATTGGACTTGGTAAGTTGGGAATTAACTGCATGTCACTTTGCTTCCTTAAGAGTAGTCTTTTAAACGAATTATGTGAACACAGAAGTGAACTACATTTGAGAGCTCAGTCCTCTGTTATGTCAGACAGGCAGTAAGTAATAGGATTTTAAACAGTTGTCTTTGGGGGAGAGGGAACAGGACTAGAATCCAACATTTAACTATTGTAAACTACTGGCTTTAATTAACAGTGTTGCAAAACCCATTACAAAGGGTGAGTAAAGAGCTTTTACAAGCTTTTTTTTTTTTTTTAGGGAGTACAATTTAATAGAGAAATAGGCAAAGGTCATGAACAAACAATTCATGGGGGGGAAAAAAACTTTAGCCAGTATTTTGAAAGATGGTCACTATCACTAATAATTAAGGAAATTTTTAATCTGTAAGTTTGGCCAAAAATTTAAAAATTGACACAGCCCAGTATTAACCAAGATACAAAGAAATAAGCACTCCCAAAAATCGTTGGTGGGAGTGTAAAGTAGTATAGTATTTTTGGAAGTCTGTTTAAAGAAATTAAAATTCTAAATGTTTATATATACTCTTAGACCCAGCAATTTTACTTTTAAGAATTTATCTTATAGAAACACTGGGTCAGATTTATAAAATAATTGGCTGAGAACGTTGTTTGCAATACTGTTTTTCAGTTCATTTGTTTTGTAAATGACAGCTTAGTTGAGGTGTAATTCACATGCCATAAAATTTACGCTTTTAAAGTATGTAGTTAGTTCTGTGGGTTTAGTATATTCAGAGTTGTGCAGCTGTCACCACTATCTTAATTTCAGAACACTTTGATCATCCCTAAAAGAAACCCCATATTTATTGGCAGTCTCCTCATTCCACCTCCTCCTCGCCTCTGGCAGCTACTAATTTCTGTCTCTATATGTAGAGTTGACTCTTCTGGGCATTTCATATAAATCGAATCATACAATATATATAGCCTTTTGTAACTGGTTTCTTTCACTTAGCATAAAGTTTTCAAAGTCCATCCATATTGTAGCTTATACCAATGTTACAGTCCATCTTCTGGCTGGAAAATACTTCATTACCATATTTTGTTTAGACATTCATCTTTTGGACATTTGAGTTGTTTCTACCTTTTGGCTTTTGTGGATATAAACATTAATCTGTAAGTTTTTGTAGAACACCTGTTTGTAATTCTTTTGGGCATATATCCAGGAGTAAAATTGCCAGGACATATATGGTAACTCTTTGACCATTCAAGGAACTACCAGACTGTTTTCCAAAGTAGGTGCACCATTTTACATTCCTGTCAACAGTGCAAAGGGTTTCAGTATTTCTGCTTCCTCACCAGTGCTTGTTATTATCTGTCTTTTTATTATGGCCATCCTAGTAGGTTTGAAATGGTATCTCATGGTTTTGACTTGCATTTCCTTAGTGACTAAAGATGTTGAACATCTTTTTTTGTGCTTTTTGGCCATTTATACATATCCTTGGAGAAATGTCTACTCAAGTCCTTTGCCCATTTTTTAATTGGTCTTTTTTTTATTACTGAGTTGTAAGGGTTCTTTATATATTCCAAATACCAAATCCTTATCAGATGTATGATTTGCAGATATTTTTCCCATTCAGTGGGTTGTCTTTTCACTCTCAAGAAAAGTGTCTTTTTGATAATACTGCTTTAATAGTCAACTGTTGAAAACATGCTAATGTCCATCAAGAAGGGATTGATTAAATGAAGACACATCCATGCAATGGAATTCTTTAAAAGCATTAAATCTTTGATATAGGCCACTCACTTAGATGTAAATTACAGAAGACAAGTTAGAAACAGTATCAACAGAATAATACCATTTTAAAAGTAAATTAGTGGGAGAAGTGGATTGTGGGGTATTGTTTAGTAAATATGGTGTGGGGAATCATGGGGAAAACAGTGTAGCACAGAGAAGGCAAACACTGAATCTGTGTCATCTTACTACACTGATGGATAGTGACTGAATTGGGGTATGAGTGGGGACTTGATAATATGGGTAAATGTAGTAACCATATTGTTTTTTCATGTGAAACCTTCATAAGAGTGTATATCAATAATACCGTAATAAAAATAAATAAATAAAAAGTAAATTAAAGTAGTATTAACACATGCATAGAAAAAAGTTCTAGATGAGTACAGTAAACAATAAATGGATATCTCTGGGAGAGTTGTTTTCTTTGCTGTTTATTTCTGTGGTATTTGAATTGTATAATCACATATTAATTTTAAAACATGTTTTCCAATATATTTCAGAAATTCTGGTTCTAGCTTGTTTTTGTTTCTTTTGAAATAGGTGTGAGTCATCCTGTTCTAAAGCAAGTTGCTGAACAGTTTCTCAACATGAGGGGTGGGCTTGGTTTATCTGGTGCAAAGGCCAAATACCGTGGAGGTAAGCATTTTGTTCTATTAGGGTTAATTTATCAGAAGGAAATTTCCACCCACCCAGAATAGCATATTGGATAAAAAAGACCGCATTGTTTACTACGTAACAGCCTCAGCGTGGAAGGAAGGAATTGATTGCTTGGTTGTTGCATGTCAGACATGTTTTGTATGTGTGTGGGGGAAGGGTAGATGGTATGGGGAGAGCACCAGGCCACAAAAAAGCCTAATCTTTGTGGGTTAATACTGTCTTGTGGAGAACACTGAAGAATAAAGCCAATGGTGACCAAGCCACTTTCTTCTTTGCTCTCTCCTCACATGGCCCCAGGTGAAATTCGAGAACAGAATGGAGACAGTCTCGTCCATGCTGCTCTTGTAGCAGAAAGTGCTGCCACAGGAAGTGCAGAAGCAAATGCATTTAGTGTTCTGCAGCATGTCCTTGGTGCTGGCCCACATGTTAAGAGAGGTAGCAATGCCACCAACTCTCTGTACCAGGCTGTTGCCAAGGGTATTAACCAGCCATTTGATGTGAGTCCGAGTAGTTGATACCTCTCCTTTTGTTTTCAAAGACTCAGTGTTTAGATGTGGTCCTGATAATCTGCTCTTAGTGTTAATCTCTTAAAATTTAAGATGAACACAAAGAAAAATCTTTGTAAAAGTGAAGAGACAGCCAGGCTTAATTTTAGTACTTTAGAGGATCTATCAGAAACTTAATTGTTTTTTCAATTCTATATTAGAAAGAAGTGAATGCTTAAAGTCAGAAATTCACACCTTAGGTCCCTTTTAAATAAAGTTTAGATATTAAACATTCCCCTAGATTCTAGTCTTTTCTCTAGATGTTCTTCTGTCCCCTCTGTTCTTGTGACTACTTCCTGAATTTTCACTGCTCTTCATGTTTTCCAACCATAAGTACAAAATACACACTAAGAACTGTTTATAGGCTCACCCCTCCAGTTTGAGATTAAGTTAAAAAAAATGGTGACATTTAATTGTAACAAAAAGCCCATTTTACTTTAGAAGACACCTTTTTATGAGTGAGGAAAGCTCTAAAGCTTTCAGAATAATATCCAAATCAAGAGAATGTAACATGTCAACCAACAGAATATGATTTAATGAATGACCATTGTTTTCCCAATGTCATATACTACATGGCCTTCAATGATGTGCCTTTAAAAGGTAGCAAATGTACTAAATTTTAGAATTAAATATTGTCCATAATTTTCAGCAGCAAGTACATGGCATAGATAGGTAAATCTTTGGCCATTTGACACTTAACAGTGGAAATTAAAATCCACCTTATTCTCTTATTACTGTTCTGTTTACTACTTGAGTGGTCATTTTCACTTATTTTTAAGCAGGGACGGCTTTTTTATCACATGTAGTTTCCCAGCTGCAATGCCCAACACAAAAGTTTCTGCTTTTAATTTAAAGAAGTTTTGAAGGCTTACTTGACAATGAAACGCTTGGAATCTTCTATACAGAGCCTTAGGATTCCCAGGGTAGTTTGAGAACCATTAGTCCAAATTAAACTGCTGCTTTTTTTTCCAGATTTTCTTTTTTCCTGGTTGATGTGGATCCTGCTTTATTCTTGACCATTGTATGTTAATGAAGCCTTCAGGTGGCCCGAATTTAATCCTAATCTGGTGACATAATTTAATAGAAATTCCTGCTTCAGAATTTGGCCATAAATTTGGGATATGAATAGGATAGTCTCAGAATTGTAATTAAACTTAAAGGAATTGAAGTGCATTTCTTGTCATGCTTTCTAGGGGCTGAACCAGTGATTCTCAATTATGTGCATAAGAATTACTTGAAACACTAGTTTTAAAATGTGGGCTCTCAGACTGCATCTATAGGCATCTGAGTGAATAAATCTGTTACAGAAAACAGTCTGAATTTTTAATAACTCGGGTGATCTTCAGGGAAATGATGCACGTAACACTGGGAAACACTATAGTAGGTAGTCATGTTCACCTTAGGGAGCTTAACACTGTTCAAACTACAGACAGCAAAACCCCTGTTATCCAGAAGTTAAACTTCTTGCTACCTTGACATTTGAATAACAGCCACTATGCAGAAATTTTCCTTTAGCCCATAGAAAATATGTAAGAGAATTGGTGAAAAAGAAGTCACCACCAACAGCAGAGGAAGAAAACAGATTTGTCTAATGCCAAAGCCCACAACCTACCACTCAACCATCTGCATCTGTAATAATGTTCACAAATTAATGTTTAACTTTTAGCCATCAAAAGAAAGTACCCAGCAAAAAGGAAAATGAGCAGTCCATTTTAGAAAGATGTAAATGTTAAAACCACTATAGTTTTGAAAGAGGTGACCTGTATAAGAACACTTAAGTCCTCAGCAGAACTGGTTAAGTGAAATATTAATCCATTTTGCTTATACTCTGAAGGTCCAAGTTTTTGTCTATACAACTTTGCCCTGGTTTACCTGGTAGGTAGATATACAGTAAAGTTTCACTGTCTTTCAGGTTTCTGCTTTTAATGCCAGTTACTCAGATTCTGGACTCTTTGGGATTTACACTATCTCACAAGCTGCAGCTGCTGGAGATGTAAGTTGCAAACTCACCAACTCTCACAAGTTTTTTTTCTCCTATTAACATGTCTTCAGTTAAAATATGGAATGTGTGTATGCTGTCTGTGACTTACCAGAACTCTGTAATACTGAAGTGTATCTGCTGTGGAGAAAAAAGTATAGTAATGCTACCACGAAAAGAAAAGGAAGTGCCTCATTGGAATTTGGTTTCTGTTTGGACAGTGGCATTGAGATGTTTCTGGGACATGTTAATTGAGAATTCAGGTGGGATCAAGGCCAAGATGTACATTTGGGAGTCCTCAACATAGAGATTGTGTTAAAGTCAGGGTAACATATGAAAGATGTAAAAGAAACTGAAGGTTGAGTTCTGGGAAACACCACCAAGTGACTAAGGAAAATGGCCAAGAAAACAGGAAGAAAGAAGAGAAACTGGCATATTTGGAGGTCAGCAAAGAGAGATTGATTAACACTACTTTAATCTCCTTTGGATTAACATCCCTTTAGTTACCACAGAGAGGTCTGGTAGTTTTAGCAAGTAGGACCTCATTGGTAATGCCAGTTTTCACCAGAGTGTTGGGAGTGAGCTAAAACTTACAGTATTAAGGAATGAATGAGAATAAAGAAATACAAGATTGGTAAAGGCAAGCGGAGCTTAGACTTAGAGGGAGGTGGGTGGTAGTTTAAGAAGAGTTTCACAGAGAGATTAGTTGGAAGAGAATTTATGCTGATTGGAAAGAAAGATTGGAGCGGATATGAGATAGGAAATCATAAGTGGATCAATTCCAAAAAGAAAGAGCAAATAGGATCCAGAGTACAAGGGGACATTTTAATGTTGGACACAAAGGCTCATGTTGGGAGAAGAGGATGTAGGGAAGATGAGGGAATACATCCTTGGTAAGGTAGGAGGCTAAGTCATGTTTTGAGAATAAGAGAAGAGAGGAGAGTTTAAAGAAAGTAATGAGGTTTGAGAGAAATTTATGGCTACATACACACAGGCATCAGCAGCAGTGTAGATGTTTCCTTGAGATGAAAGAGCACAAATTCATAATACAGTCAGTTGGATTTGCTTTGTAATTTTTCTTCAGTAGTATTTACTAGCCTGATGGAGAAATGGAGAAGGCAGGTAGTAGGGTTGATCCAAGGTTGGAATCCTGCAAAATAGGCAGGTCAGAAGTATGAGGAGATAGCAGGGGAGCTGGGAACACTGACAAGAGTGATGGAAGGGATGATTCATGGATCTAGGCTAGATAGAGGAATGAAGCCAGAGGATCTGATAGATGGGGAGAAAGTAGACAAATCAAGGAACTCAAGGTCTTGATAGTGGAGGAATGAGGGTAGTGTGAGTAAAGACTTAGGCCAGAGCTCATGGAATGGAGGATTTCAGAGGTAGGAGAAGTCTAGGTCATGCCCAAGTCTGGGACGTGGCAGTGGAAATGGGTAGCTAAAATGGAGGGGAAATAAAGGCCCTAGAATTTAGGAGAACAGTAAGTAGCAGAGCCAGAATGGTACCAGGGTTGGGATGGGCCCAGTTTGATTTATTCAGCAAATAAACAATCACCCATACTGTGGAAACTTGATTCCTTTGACTTTAGCATCCAAATATGGACAAGCTTTATAAGTTGGCCGTATATGGGTTCCTACTTTATTCTTGGTGAATAGTAAGAGATAGTATTAGTTTAATTGCATGATGCTGTGAGGGTCTGGGGAAATTATCGAAGTGCTTATTCTTTATAGGCAATTACAAACCCCTGTATTTGCTTTTCCTAAACCCTACTGCCATTCTCTGCCTTTTGCCACTTTTGTAAGAAACTTGGTTACTTGGATTCTTTTAAGTTGTGCAAAGAGCTGCTTTGTGGAACCGTGAAAGCATAAGGACCACATACTGACTTAAGAATTCCAAACAGCCACTATGCTGTTTCTCTGGGACCAACCTTCTTCCATCTTGTGTTAATTGCTGCCAGAGACTCTCGCACTGATCAAAAATGACCAGCTTTTACTTGTCTATCCTAGGTTATCAAGGCTGCCTATAACCAAGTAAAAACAATTGCTCAAGGAAACCTTTCTAATACAGATGTACAGGTTGCCAAGTAGGTGTCATATTAAACTGTGTGTTTTGTGTTTCAGTTTTTTTAAAGTTGTATTTTTTCTGGTTATAATAATACTGTAACATGCACAAAAGGATTGAAAGGTACAGGAAAATATTTAAAAGGGAAGGGAAGCACCTAACCTACCACCTAAAAGCTGTAATTGTTTTGCTTATTTCCTTGACCATTTTTATGCATTTTTAAACACAGTTGTTACTATTGTATATATATTTATATCCTACTTAATAGCATTGTAAAAATTTTAAAGCTACAAACTGAAAAAAGACAAAAATGATTTGTCATTGCCTACCAGTTATTCCTCTTTTTTTTAACATTATATGATGATTTCATTTCTTCAGATTATTAAAAATTTGTCAAACAGTATTAATTGGTGTATCAAAATATACTTGTTGATCTCTGGGCTTAAAACATTTTGTATTTCATATTACTTTCTTAGTATTTCCATCTCGGTCAAGAATTATAAACATAATGAAAAGCTCTTTGAAGTCACAATGTACAAAGTTGTACCAGTTTATAATCACACCACCAGTATATGAATACTACTCTCTCATAACCATTAACATTTTCTTTTTTTTTTTTCCTCTTTACTGATTTGATAGAACAAAAGCAGGCTAGTCCTCCCCCTTATCTGTGGTTTCACTCTCCACAGTTTCAGTTATCCGTGGTCACCTGCAGTCTGGAAGCATGTAATCCTCCTGATGCATCTTCAGGCCAATAGTAGCCTGACACTGTCACAACCCTCTGTCATTCACTTCCCTTCGTTTTATCATGTAGGCATGTTAACATCTCATGTCATCACAAGAGGAAGAAGGATGAGATATTTTGAGAGAGACCACATTCACATAGCTTATTGCAGTAATTGTTACAGTGTTATTATGAGTTATTGTTAATCTCTTGCTGTGCCTAACATATATAAAACTTTGTCATGGTGTGTATGTATAGGGAAAAATGTAGTACATACAGGTTTGGTATCTGCAGTTTCAGACATCCACTGTGTGTCTTGGAACACATCCCCTGCAGATAAGGGGGACTGCTGTATCTGATTAAGATTGATATTCATGTCTCCAGTTTAATGGTTTTTAAATTCCTACCATCCTCATTTAAAGTGCTAACAACACCTCTTAACTCAGTAAGTAGTTCTGGGGGTTTCTCTAAGAGAGGCAAACATTGGGCAGAGTTGGAAATTAGCTTGCATTTTCGTACAGCAGCTTAAAACACTTCCAATTTGACTCAACTCATCTAAGACAATTTTAAATGTGAGTTCTGACACCCAGACAGTCTTCATGATCATTCAGTATTGCCCACAAAGGAAGTGTGACTCAGGAAGGAACAGTCTTTCAGTCATTTCTGTTCTCAAGAGTATTTTCACTTTTGTTAAACTGAACAGACTAAAAAATTGCATCTCTTGAGTAAGTACAATACAATTTATTAAATACTGTATACATGGAACCAAGGGTTGGTAGAATGCAGTTCTTTATGATTGCACCAGGAACAGAACACTATGAACATAAATTGAAACACTGGATTTACTTAAGAAAAATCTGTCTCAAATCTAATTTAAGAAAATTATTAAGTGTAGTAATTTTTTATGAGGTATGACAACATAGAAAATGGAATTTCTATTTATGTCAAGATACAGTTTGTTTTCTGCCATTTTGATGGAGTTGATACTTCTTGTAAGGTTCTTAGTCTTCCTATAGTGAGAGAAAGCAGGGTATCATTGCTGGAGGAACAAGCTAATACTCTCTTGGTAAAGTTTATTGCAGATAAAATCTTTAATTAAACTGACAATGTGGTAAAATTTCTGCAGTAAATTGTAATAATGTTTAGATGGGAGTCTTGCTGCAGAGAGCCAAAGGAGAATAATTTGAGAGTTAAATAACTCAATTACCTTGTTCTTCAGATTACTAAAAATTTGTCATAAACAGTATGAGTTTTCTTTCTGGGAGAATTATAAATTGAATTTGTTTTAATTCAAATTACTGCTTTTGTGCCCATAATTAAGCTGCTGGGACTTATGAGACTTATACTGTTCTTTCCACCTGCCTTCTCCATCATGCCCTACCCTCAGTGAGACATATCCCAGCATAGCAATGGAGTTGGGGGGGTAGGGAGAGAGAGAAAGAATCAGCACAGCACTTCCTGCTCAGTGGACAGTGCTGTGAGGGCCCATGGAAGTGTTTTTCTTTAATAGAAATGCTACAGTTACCACCAAAGGAGTGTCAGGAGACTGATTACTTCATCAAAGCTCCATGGCCTTAACTAGATCTAGGTTCTAGTCCAAAATCAAAAGGCAACCTGCTGGGTTTTCAGTATAATCTTGTAATGACAGCTTTTTAAATGATAATGTAAATAATAAAATAGTTGGTAAACTGAAAAAATAGAATGGAGGCCTTGAGCACTGTAAGATGTCACAGCTGTTAATTTGCATATTTACTAAAAGAGTTTGGGAACATATTTAAAATTGCCTTGCTCTATAAAACTTGTCTTCTGCCTTAGTTATACACCTTTTATTGGACAGGAACAAGCTGAAATCTGGGTACCTAATGTCAACGGAGTCTTCTGAAGGTTTCCTGCATGAAATTGGGTCCCAGGCTCTAGCTGCTGGTTCGTACGTGCCGCCGTCCACAGTCCTTCAACAGATTGACTCAGTAGCTGACGCTGATATCATAAAAGTAAGCAAATGAAAACTGGGGATAAAACATCAAATAACATGGTCCTTAATGATCCAGTTTCAGAAGGAATGTATAAGCTCCTGGGCTATATGTTACTCTCCTGGTGTTTGGAGCCTGTCTACCTGGTGTGGAGGTGGGCGGGGCCATTACCATCGGATCTGCAAATAGCCTCCTTGCCAATTCAGGATTTGTGTATTTTCCTCATTAAACTAAATTAACATTAAGTTAAACCATTTAAATTCTTGGAGGTCAAGAAGAGTTGAATATTTGCAATTTTATATGATTCAAACTAATAGTCAAGTTTGCTGTTTTTCCTCCTCACTTCCAATAAGTAAACTTTATATCCTGCCAATCCTTCACACTCCAGTTTATCAAGATTTTTTTTTTGTCTTCTCAGCCTACGACATTGTCCTGTTCTTGTTTTTTTAATTTACATACATAGTTTCCTGCAAGATTGAATTGTTTAAGGGCAATTGTTTATACCTCTTTGTATTCTCTACTATGCTTAACAAATGCATGAACTACAGAGTAAATCCAAAATCAGTAGGTTTTCCAGTCCCTTTTATACTAAAAATTGCAGCTCCCCTTCTGCTATAGAGGTCTCAACCATCTTCTCACCAGCGGGTCTACCTTGTTTAGGGACAGTGGGGATAGAAAAAAAGAGACAGGCTATTTTATGATAGTATAATTAACTTGATTTCACTTGGCCTCTGAGTTCATCATTACATACTTGTCCAAACGGCTGTCCTCATTTTTATACTATCACTGGGAATCCCAACCCAGCTGCCTCCACCACCATTTCTCCATTAAAAAAAGCTGGCTTGTGGGGGCTGGCTGCTATGTAGTATTACTTTTAAACTAAACAACTAGCCTTTGAACTTGAAGTAGGGGCATAAAGAATACAAGGCAGTATATAAAGTTTGATTTTTAAGTTAAAATCTGTGTTTTTATTGATTCATACACAAACAATAAAGGGCAGCCCTACCCGTGGCTAACTGCCCTAGTTTACAGTGTCAATGAGGTTGTCCTTATCCCCCTTTTTAACAGCTGTCTTCAGAACTCGAGTGCCACACATATGACTGAACATTAAAAGGAACAGCTGAGTTTTTCCTCCTAAATTGTCACAAAGTAAAAGAATGTGCCAGCACTTTCCTGTAGTTAATCTTCACAGGAGGCTGTTAGGGAATTGCTGGCTTAGCATATCCTAGCCGTAAGTTCTTGAAATAACAATAACTTATCTACTTGATATTTCTATTAACATTTTGTCTTTTTTTGTTTGTTTACTTAAAGGCTGCAAAGAAGTTTGTTTCTGGCCAGAAGTCAATGGCAGCAAGTGGAAATTTGGGGCATACACCTTTTGTTGATGAGTTGTAAGACTGAAACACACATTGCAGAAAAGAGCTGAACATTTTCTTAACCCAGAGCAGCAAGCTTATTGAAGTCAAAAGTCTCATATTTAATATAACACATTTATCTTTTTTTTCAATGAGGTGAAATATCTGAAAGCATAAATGTAAGTCATTGTTCCGGCTGACCTAAAGTCAATAAACATTTTTCTTGCATTTTTCCTAATCAGTTAATCAGCAGGTATTTATTATACACTGAGATCTTTGTTTAGATGCTGTTTTAGATGAGAACAGGAATATCATAGAGAAGCATCAGCCACTACTGAAAGTAAAGCTAATAGCTATCAGTGTAAATACTTCCAGATTATCATTAATGGTTTTTTAAAAGCAGTTAAAAATCTGTCCTTGGGTAAAAGCAATTAAATGGCCTGGATTTTACCCCCTTTTTGCCTCTTTTTGTAATAGTAATTTCTGAAAAATATTAATTCCCTGTTATTTAAATCCTCTATTCCCACTGCTTTATTTTATATGTCTTGACTTATTTTACTGTGACAGTTGTTTGTCTCTCATTTGCTCCCTGCCTCCCATCTGTTTATCTATGCAGTCTCTTTCCAATAATTATCAATCCAACGTTCAAAATAAAAATAGGGCTAAAAAAGGGGCGGGGGAAATTCTAATGTGAACAACAGCCAAAAAATTTCTCTTACTTGTTTTAAGTAGGGCATTTGAAGTTTGCAAAACAAGAAAAACTAAATAACTAAATAAAAATGTAGTACCTTAAAAAGTAAAATTCTCTACTATGTTCACACATTCTGATATTGGGTTCCTCTGCCGCATTTTCTAAAAGATGAGACCTTTTCAGAAAGGAGGGTCTTAATCTGAACAATGTCACTGTTTTGAGAATAAGGTTTGTGAGACCCAAGGAAGTCTTTGGATATCACATTGGAGATGGTCTCTGGAGGCTTTACCATTTGTAAAAGATAATTGGTAAGTCTGCACATATTCCTGGAAGTATAGCAAACCTGTACATGGAATGCACAAAAATTGGATGTTCTCAGGAATGAACCTGTGATCACAGATTTGCTGACTACTGCCTGACCTTAGATACAGGTTGATTCTTGCCCTTTTCAACTTGGGCATTGTCTTCCAGCCAAAACACGTCTGAGGTCAAGGAGGCTGAGGAGGAAGAGGAGCTTTCATTGTCTGGCTTCACCATAGTCCAGTAAGGAGAAGGGGCTCTCACTTCTTTGTTGTGATCTCTATGAATCATCACGTCACAGTTAATGTCTTTTCCTACACTAAGAGTTTGGTTCCTCTTTCTGTATCCATGCCATTCTTTGGAGATAGACATTGGTCTCCTTGCAGGTTGATGCCCAGTGGATTGTGGATATTTATAATACATAAGTTTTTTATCTAAAACTATATCTTCATTTTCATGGCTGCTTGTGAAAGAGTCATCTTTTGCCAGTTCAGTTTTCTTTGTTGTGCTGAAATGAAGAGAATAATGAATGAAATGGATTCTTAATGTCTGAACTTTGATTTTCCCCTAACAAGATGTCTTAAAGATAGGATACAATTTAGCTTTAGCACTACCTTTCTTTGTTGTTGAAATTGTTCATTTTAAGAACCTAAATGTAAATCAGATTCTGCCTTAAGTTATTGCACATTATTTTAAAAAGCTTTGCACATACTTAAACCAGACTACTGCCCAAAAGACTAGCAGGCCTTAAAGGGTGGGTTAATTTCACTCCACCCTGGCCACCACCTCTGTAGAACTCTTTTCTCATGGGTCACATGTGATCAGCAATAACAGAATATTACTGATATCCAGAGGAATCAGGAAATAGTGAGCCTCACAGATATTCAACATGTTAGTCACTGGTAAATCTTTGAGTCTTGTTATTTTCTTCTGAACTTCATTCCTTGCCTCTCTTTTGAGGTTACAGATGTGGGTGTCTACCCAGATGTCCCTCACTATTCCACCTCTGTTGCCATCCAAAAGATTTTAAAGATTTTTTTGTGTGTGACTTGCCCTAACTGCTCTTTTTATCGTTGAAACTTGGGTGATCCTGTCTGCTAGCAGCTACAGGCCTCCTATAGACCTGCCTATAGAACCTGAGCTTGCTGTTGCTTTCCTGAACAGATACTGTCTGTCACCTACGCCCCTTCATCCTAGTGCTGTTGCCCAGCAGATCGCAAGGTCTTTGTGATTATGAATCTCTGGTACATTCTTTCCTGCTAAAAGGAAATAGGAAATCACTTTCTTCCCAACCCCTCCTAACCTGTCAGGCTTCTTAGTGCTATCACTATACCCTTGGAGGTGTTCCTGTTTTATTTGCCCCCAAGAATTTGAACAGCTTTTCCTAAAGTTTATCCCTTCTGATAATATCCAGTTAGTATTGTGTCATTTTTACAGAGAGCCACTAGCTTAAATTTTGTTATTTTCTTTGATTCTTGATTTAGTGCTATGCAAGGAGATTATCTCAGAATTAGAACAGTTTGCCTTCAGACATGCCTAGGGCTTCCTGAGCAGCACATGAGTGAAAAAAAAAACTCAAGTTCCCTGGTTTTTCAGTGTTCAAAGGGTATCCTCTGTAACTGTGTATTAGGTAACTATAAAGGACAGGGTACAGCCAGATTCCTTTTAAACTGGCATTAGGTGATAAAGCCACAAGACAGGGTTAGCTGGAAACAGTTTTTTATGCGATTAGGCCTACCCAGAGCATTATATGGTATATTCTGTTGTGCACACAATGCCATTTGCTCCTGAAAAAGATCATATTGTGAAAGAAGCCTTTCCCTTCTTCTGCCCCTTTCAACATAAGTTATGAAAACACCTTAGATATAAGCACTGTGCTTAATTAAGAAAGAGTTTCACAGTGTGTTCAATATTGTTCCAGAGTTTGTGGATTTTAGCCTCATAATTGAGTTGTGCTATTCTGTGCCTGTCTCTTGTTTGCTTTTGAACAGTAAATCTCCCATCCTTAGATTTTAATACTCTGAATCTCAAACTCTGTAATTAAAATGCTTAGTGTGTTTTAGTGGTTGTTTGATAAGTGAATGGCTAAGATCTCAGGCTGAAGAGCTGTGCTCCCCAATACAGGGCCCACCAGCTATCTGTGGCTGCTAGATTTAAAACTGATTAAGCTTGAATTAAATTTAAAATTCCTCAGTTTGCAAATCCTCACATATTAAGTGCTTAATAGCCACATGTGGCTAATGGCTACCACATGGGGGACACACACATACAGAATGCTTAAACACCATCACAAAAAGTTCTTATTGGGCATTGCTGCTCTAGAAATAGACCTGTGCCACTTAGCCTGTGACCTCTGGCAAATTTACACACCTCTCTGGGCTTCAGTGTTCTCCTCTATAAAATCAGAATAAAAAGAATTGGCATGAGGATTAAATGGTATGATGCTTGTACATCAGCACCCATCACCACATAGTAAGCAATGAGTAAGGGTTCACTATTACCATTAATGATTTTTAATTAAATCAGGCTTGGTTTGGTTATTGGGAGAAAATACTTTCCCCCGTCTGCCTGATCTGCAGCGGACAGTTGCTACTCAACTTTAGTACACTGTCACCATGTGGGAATGCAAGCTCATCTTCTGATTTTTCAAATATTTTTCATTTAAAAATTTCTGACATATACAGAAAAAAAAGCTTTAATGTAAAAAAAGATTATAAATACCTTGGTAGCCATGCTCCCAGGTCAAGAAATAGAGTATTACTGGCCCCTGGAAAAGCCCCCATGTATCCTCCTTCTTGCTCTTTACAGGTAATAGCTTTTATGGCTTCTTAAAACAATGCAGGAAATGAGCAAAGCACATGTGTGGGTCATACATCCCTTGGACGACAAGTTGGAATCTGCAGTAATGTCTGTGCAGTATGAGCTGTTTTTTGGTCTTAGTGAATGAAGTCACGCGTTGTATTTCCTTGAGCCCATCCCAATAAGCTAAGACACTGAGCTGCAGCAACTAGTGCTCAGGAATCTGTCAGAATTAGTAAGAACCACTCTTGCATCAGAGCACATAGTTTGTCACTAAAAGAAAAATACCACATGTTCTACAGAACTTGCTTATGTATCTGATCCTCAGAACAGTCCCTGTCTGTGCAGATAAGCAAGCTCTCGAATATTAAGTGATTTTCCTGAGCTTCAAAGCTGGACTTCAATAAGTAAACAAGCCCCCAACCACGTGAAAGTCCTGTGGTAGGTTTAACAGAACAAGACAGAATTAGTCACTGCCATCAAGGGTGTACCTTCTCCCATGGCAGCATAGTTGATTTCAGTTTATGTAATTGAAACTGGGTTAGGTGTTGTGAAGGAGATAACACAGGATGCTGTGAGTGCATATGACAGGAGGAGCTGACAGGGTTTTAACACTTCTCTTAGGAAAGCCCCTTGGAAAAAGTTTGACTGTGAGCCTTCAAGGATGAGTAATGACAGGGTCCTAAGCATGTTGCCGACAGAAGAGCAAGTGCAAAGGGCCCGAAGCAAAGTGCAGCATAAGGCAAAGGAGCTGAAAGCCAAAGTGACAGAAGGGGAGAGCAGTATGAGATCGGGCTGGAGTGGCATGCAGA
>JAVSCE010016488.1:0-11700 GCA_032199065.1 Smutsia gigantea | reverse complement strand
TCTGACTGTGGGTCCAAGAGAGTTGGTCATGATCCCTGGTGGCCGCTGGGCTGCACCTAGCATTGTGTACATAGTAACTATATTAAATAAACAGCTGCCTTTAGCTTAACTTTTGGAGAATCCTAGGCTACTTAATGTTTCAGGGAATTGAGACTTTGGTCTCCGCCCTCATACTCTTAAATATTCCCACCACAGACCCTTTTGGTCAGCGGGTGGTTTTCACAGCGTGGTCTCCACCCAGCAGTGGCTGCATCTGGGAACTTGTTAGAAAGGCAGATGTTCGGGTGGCACCCCCAACTGCCTGCCTCAAAAACTCTGAGGGTGAGGTTGGCCATCTACAGTTTAACAAGCCCCACAGGTGATTCTGATCCACCTTAGGTGCTAGAAAGTCTGACTCAGCAGGTCTGCTTGGGGCCCTGCCGGAGCCCAGCTGGTGGAGATGTACCCCTTGCCACCAGAGGGAGTGAAGGGCAGGGGGTGCAGAGGCCGGCGAGTGGAAAGGGGAACACCCAGCAGGCTCTGGCCAATGACATCCCAGGCCAAGTGCAGAGGCAGCTTACAGAGGAGGTGACCCCCAGGGTGGAGCCCAAGTTACTCATGCTGGGGCAAGCCGGGGACACAGGGTGTGGGTGGACCAGTGGAAGGACTGAACGAAAGATGAGCTGAAAAGAAACCAAATTTGATGTAGAAGTCAGCTAATCAAGCAAAGCATGGTAGAGGTGGGAGGACACATCTGGGATCCACATTGGATCTGCCAGAGATTTCTTCTCAGCCGTTACCTAGAGAGGCTCATAAGCCCACCTGTGGGACTTGTATTTCCAATTCTTAAGTTGACAGTAATATTGGAGCAGGGTTAGCTGTACTTCTGTCTCCTGTTCTTTGTCCCTGAGTCCTTTACTTGGCCCTTACTATATCAGCACTTAGATTTGTAAAGGTTATAAAGTATAAAGAGTAATGGTGATCTGAAATTCGGCATTCTACATTTTAGCAAGTCAGTCTTCTGAGTTCTCTACTGCTTTTACTACTGTTGTGCTTATCAAATGATGTTAGGGGATGTGGAAACCCTTTGTAAACCGTGTGCACTATATAAATGTGATCTGCTGTTTCTACGAGGGCTCCAGTGACTAGTTTTGTGTACCTAGATCCCCATGATTGGACCATCCTCTGAAAGACTAATTTATTTTGTGAAAGGTGGTGTGGTTATTAGATTGAAGGTGGGTTCAACCCTCCACTGGTTTATTTTCTACAGGACTCTAGACTGGTTGTTTATTCTTGTTGGTCTCTAGAATAAAACTGAGATCATAAAATCCATCACCAGAATTAAGTGGGATGCTGCCCTGGTAGGCCTGGCATGTGATAGGCACACCATCACATTAGCTGGCTTTCTCTTTTCAAGACAACTCAGGACAAGAAAGGGCTCAAAACAGCAGACAAAGTGAGAAAGCTAAAATTCATGCCATTCTTCTGTTCAGAATCCTCCAGTGATTTTCCATCCTAGTCAGAATAAAGGCCAAAGTCCTTAAAATATTATCTATAGCCATATCCTTACCTAATTTGGCCTGTTGCCCTCCCACTCTCCCAAAACACACACACTTAGATGGTCGCACTACACTGGCCCCTCCACTTTACTCAGCCATCACTGCGGAAAGCCTTCTCTGCTGCCTTACCTAAAATTCCAGCCCTCCCATACTGTTGGCCCCTCTTTTGGACTTTATTTTTCTCCTTGAACTTCTTATCACCTAATATGAAATGCATTTTTCCTGTTCACCTTACTAGTCTCTTGCTCTCTCATTAGAAGATCCAAGAGGTTAGAAATTTTGTCTCTGTTCACTGTTCTATCTGCGGGGCCTGCAACACTGTCTGGCATGTGGTGTTTATTTTGTAGATTAAAAGAATGAAATGCAGTTCTTATGCCTAAAGACCAGAATTCTGCTGATCATAATCATACCTAAGATTATGTAGCACTTGGCATTGAAGTGTTTTACATGCATTATCTTGTTTTATCCAAGGGCAGATGCGCAATGGTTTCTGTACAATTGTGGGCTAATTCAGTCTGCATTAAAAAAAAAAAAACCCTCCTGGAGATGCCTGGCACTATATTGGTTGTTTTGATGGGAGGGCCATGTTTGAATGTTCAGGGATAATTTGCAATGGTTCCTGGCATCTTAATTTGTACTGTACCCCCAGGATGTCGGTGTTGACCAAGGACAGCTACCTGGACCCAATTTGTGAGTTGGTGTTCACTTGAGAGTGGGTTCAGTTAGCCTCATCCCAAATTCCCGAGGTCTGTAGTAACTTCGGTGTGACATCAGGGACACACTGAACGCTGGGGCCCTTCCCTACCTAAAACCTTCATCTAACTCAGGAAACTCTACTTCACCCTGACCATTCAGCTTGTTGTTGGAAACGTGCACTTCAACTTGGCGCGGACGCTTTTCCAGTCTCTCAGGATCTCTAACACCCACTCCATGGAGAGGAAAGCAGGGCAGGGCTGTTTGCTGGGAGGCAGTCTTTAGGCAAGGATGGACAAGCTCACTCCAAGTGGCAAAAAATAAGCATATATTTTTTTTGTTTTGAAACAAAGAGATTTGTTCCATTGCCACAATAGTTGGCTGGTTTTGTTCCTTAGCATTGTAAAAAAGGCAAAGAAAACAACTAAAGCAAGTCAGACCTCATAACTCTGAGCCAGCTCCCACATTTGATAGTAGAAATGTAAAATTCATCTGTGCTGAGAAAAGTTGGGTAAAGTTCCTAAATTGGAGTTCCCTTGCCAGAGGCTATTTCCTGAGAAATATTTTCAAAATTTCCATTGCTTGTTGCTATTGTGGAGTCCCACACAGTGATGTTCCTCGGACGGACTGCCATAAATGCACTTGGGGTTATCTCTAATATAGTTCCCTGTGCCAAATCAACGCTCCCAGGCAGGCTTGAAAAGTCAGTTAAAAGGCATGAGCCTGGGCGTGTTGACTGTGAGCCACTCACTGCTCTTGGTACTGCCCGTCATCAGGAGACAAAGGTGGAGATCCTTTCTCTCAGAGGTTGGGGTCTAGTGAAGTAGAAACTCTGGCCTTTAAAAAAAAATATTTTTAGGCAAAGAGTCTTGCTTAGTGCCTTGTGCAAATTTCATTCAACACCTCTTTTTGAGGACCTACTCTGTTGATGCTGGGCGTGAAAGGCAAGCAGAGAGGCACAGTCACGTAAATGGGGCAAAGAAATCTCATAACTACAGCGTAAACTTCCGTAACTTCCATCTGTGATAAACATTACCGGGTGGCCGCGCAGGGTCCGAGTCCGCGGCTGCCTCGGCCACAACAAACGGCACTCTGGGGAAAGGCCCCTGGGCGTATTTTGAACCTTTGCTTAGAAATGCCTGCCGATTGCCCCTCGGCCCGGCCCGTACGCCCAGAAATCTACGCGGGCTCAGCCCAGGACTGAGAAATAAGGCCAACGCTTTGAAGCAAAAGAGGTTTTCAGGGTCGTCAACCCAGGAGCTTCCAGAAACCCAGGCAGCCGCTCTCCGGCGCTGACAACCTTAATCCCACAGAGCAAGGGACAAAACCAGCAGCTGAACTGAGGCGACCGAGCCGGTCTCGAGGGCCACCCGCAAGCGCAGTCAGCTTCGCCCCGCCACACAGCGGCCCCGCAGGTCCGGCGGCTCTTCCCCTAGAGCCCTGCGCCTCGCGATCCTTCCCAGGCCCCGCCCCCCACGTCCCGCCCCCTGCCGCACGGTCCTCCCCACGCCCGCCCCCGCGCCGTTCGCCACCGCCCCAACGGCTTCCAGGTCCTGGAATACCGAGCTCTGGAGGGGGCGCATTCCCTCCCGGTCGACAGCGCTGGCTCACCCCTCACTGTGGCGAGTCAGCGTCCCGCGCTCCGGCGCCCCAGTTTGTAAACCTGCAGCGGCACCGCCGTCGTCGCCTGGCGGCAGGAATGGCCCGGGGCGCGTGGGATTCCTGCCAGGGCTGCGCCCTTCGCCGCGCCCGGCAGGCAGGTGTGCCCTGTGTAATATCTTCCTCCGCTGCTTTCCTAGGAAAGCACCGCGGTGGGGAGCTTTTTCTACTTTCTTTGAAATAATATTACAGTTTTTCCGATTTTGAAAGTAATGCATTATCATTACTAGAAACTCAAGCAATACGAGGGGGAAAAGTATGTATGTATAACGAGGAAATAACTTCTATAATCTTAACTCCTAAGACAATTTCTGATACTTCTGATAATTATTTCCTTTCAGATACATATATATTATATAATAATATATATTACGTATATATAGAGAATAAGGTGCATTTTAATAATGGTTTAATCATTTTTTCATAATGTTTAATTGCCGTAACTGATTCCATCTGCTATAATCTTTTAAATATTGCTTTGCAAAAATCTCAGGATAACTCCTAACTCTTTTCTCTTTTATACCTTCTTTTGTATTTCTTTGGATCTTTCAAACTTGCGTGATGTATTTTGAGGGACGTGGACTTTTTAAGAACATATGTATCTGATCAAATAGCTTCCACAGTTTGTGTTCCTTAGGATTGTTTGCTGGTCAAGAAGTTTGCTTTTTTCTCCTCTTTAATGCAGCCCATGTTCCCCATAGATCAACTAAGTTAAGGCCATTGAGGCAACCTTTCTCTAAATTAAAAATCTTAGTGGTTTCCTTGTGTTTCTGCCCCCTCTTCTCTCTCTTCCTGAGAGCCCATTAGTTCCATTGCACTTACTTTTTGAGTTATCTCTGACTTGTATTCCCCACAATCAGAAAATCAAAGAGCAAAGGGAGTTTGCTCATATGACCTTGGGATACTTAAGCCTTTTAAACAGGCTTATGACCTAGGCTCCACTCTTCCACCATGTTTTTGTTTTTATTTTTATCTTGGTTAAAATATGCATAACACAAAATTTGCCATCTTAACCATTTTTAAGTGTACAGTTGAGTGGCATTAAGTACATTCACATTGTTGTGCAGCCATCACCACTATCCATCTAGAATTTTTTTCATCTTGTAGAACTGGAACTCTGTCCCCTTTAAACACCAACTCCACATTCTCCCTCTCCCAGCCCCTGCAACCACCATTCTACCTTCTGTCTCTGACTGCTCTCTGTGCCTTGTGTAAGTGGAATCATATGACATCTGTCCTTTGTGACTGGCTTATTTCATTTAGCATAGTGTTTCTAAGGTTCATTCGTGTTGTAGCATGTGTCACAATTTCCTTCCTTTTAAAGGCTGAATAATACTCCATTATTGTATTGACCACATTTTTATTTATATCCATTCATCCATCAATGGACCCTTGGGTTTCTCGCATCTTTTGGCTAGTCTGAGTAGCACTGTTATGAGCACTGGTGTATACATACCTGTTGGGTACCTGCTTTCATTTCTTTTGGGTATATACCCAGAAGTGAAATTGCTCGATCATATGGTAATTCTATGTTTAATTTTTTGAGGAACTGCCATTACTATTTTCTATAGTGGCTGTACCATTTTACAATCCCACCTACAGTGCACAAGTGTTTAAATCTCTCTACATCCCTACAACACTTGTTTTCTATTTTTTGTTGCTTATTTTTGATAATTGTCATGCGAATGGTTGTGGTGGTAGAAGATGTTTTGAGAAAGACTAGCCTTATTTGTTGAATAGCAGAATATAGCTGTCTAGGGGCTGATTGTTAAAGTACCAAAACCTGCCATGTTTTCCTCCTGACACTGGCAGGTGTCACCTTGGCTCAGCAGAAACTGTCTTTGCATCATCCCCTTCTCTGTTTTGCTCCAGTTTAGAACTGTTCAAACAGAAATTTGTGTGAGATCCGGGAGGCAAAAGTGACCATGGTTAGCAGCCTGAGAGGAACAGGCAAGGGGCAGTGTTTCCAGCTTGGCCTCCCCCTCCTCGATAGCCGCACCTCCTCTCCCAGCCATGGCAGGCTGAGTGGACACACCAGACCCATCCTGGGAAGCAGGCTTCTCCACCTCCTCTATTTGCAGCCCAGCATTGCAGCAGGGAGGACCTGTCCTCCTGGATTTCCACTCACCGTAGTGCTTCAGAAGGGGTGTTGTTACTTTGCTCTGACCCCACAGCTTATATTTCTGAACTTTACTTCCTTCCATAATGTGTCAAGTCAATCCTATAAAAAATCTCTTTTCTGTAATATGCAGAGTAGGTCTACTTCCCTTTACAGAGCCTGACTGATATATCTCCTTGTTTTGCTAGAAATTAGCTAGATAAAATACAGAGTTCTTTCCTTGTATGACTAGAGATAAGGCTTTAGGTTGATGACTCTCAATCTTGTACATAAAAATCACCTAGAATGTTAAAAAAAAAAAAGAAAACTGCTGCTAGGCCCCATCCCAAACTAAATCAGCATATTTAGGGATTGGGGGCTCAGATACACAATGATCCTTATACATTCCAATGAGTAGATAGAGTTTAGACCTACTTCTTTGAGTTTAGTATTTTTAAAACCAAGACACCACAGGTTTAAATTCACACTGGAGTAGAAATGATTAACATCAAAATCTTGCTTTGAACATAGGCTGTGCTAACTGGAAGAGAAAAGCATGATTCTAGGGGTGTGGGAGACTATAGGTTATAGACCAGGAGTACATAGCAAAGGTTTGCCTCTCTTTTAGGAGAGATTGATTATAGCAAGTCTGGAAATGGGTGAAAAAGAAACTTCAGTTATTTTATTTGATAATTTTACCATAGGCTAGTTTATTCCATTCATAAGAGATTGTGTGAAAGAAAACAGTAAGTCAGTCAGAAATAAGGAATACATAAAGTAAAATGAAAGGGGAGAGATTTAGTGGATGTAATACTTCAAATGGTTATTTAGCTATTCATCCAATGGCTAAATGTCGGCCTAGATACAAGATCTTACTTAATTCCAAAGGTTGGTCTCTTTTCTACGACAAAAATAAGAAAAGACTTTACTAAGGACTTTAAGGCATGTCACTTCATGAGCAATGGGATTCTGTCTTAAAAAAAGAAATTTGTCTTGAAAAGAAATTTGGCTTTGGGAAGAAAATTTCCAATGAGAGAATAAAATTGTTCTTAGAGGCATGTCCCAAATATGTCCTGCCGGATTTGTATGTGCAAAGAGTCACTCTGCTCCTCCCCAGAAGTTAAGCATGTAAAATAAATTCTGATCTTTCCCATATTCACTAGATTTCAACTAGATTGGAAATGTGTTGCTTATAAACACAGGAAGTTGAAACATATAAATGATATAATATTAAATGACATATTGAAAGTTACTTTTCTACATAACATATTATATCCTAAGATTAATAACCATGTCTTCCTCAGAAAAGGTCATTTCTGTCTTAATCTTATTATTTTATATTTTCCCCTATCTTTCCTGATTGTTTACCTGATTTTTGTCCACTTACTGGCTTTTATCTGTCAGCTTCATGACTATAATGGCTAATAGCTTCTGAACTTCTTCCACTTGTCCTCTTGGCCTTGTTGTTTCTTGATTTTTATCATTATTTGAGTCATCCACACATTTGTTCAACTTTCACATTTATTGGGTGTCTACTCTGTTTGGG
Source organism: Smutsia gigantea (assembly GCA_032199065.1). NCBI lineage: Eukaryota > Metazoa > Chordata > Mammalia > Pholidota > Manidae > Smutsia > Smutsia gigantea. The sequence goes on along the minus strand of JAVSCE010016488.1, from coordinate 4,166 downwards.
GACAGAGAAGAAAACAAGACCCCAACCCTGTGGAGGGTGGCAGGGAGACCATGGATAAGTGAATAAAGAAATGAACAAGATGATTTCAAACTGGTGAGTATCAGGAAGTAAAACAAGATAATATGATAAAGAGCAAATTAGCAAAGGGTGGGAGAAGGTACTTTAGGTAGGACAGTATGGAAAGATCTCTGCAGAGGTGGCATTTGAACCAGAGCTGAAGGGTAGGAAAAACTCAGCCACAGAAGAGACTTGGACTGTTACAACAGTGGAAGGGAGGCCAGAGTGGCCAGGATGTGTGAGTGCGTGAGTCAGTGGTGCATGTAATGGTAGACGGGCACTAGGGACAGCCTGTTATTCTAGGTAAAATACCAGAGAGTTCTAAGTGTAAGAATGATATAGCATGACCATAGCATTAAAAAAGATGGTCCTGGCTATTCTGTGCATTATCATCTGTGTAAAGTTTCACAGTATTTGTGTTCATTTTCTCATGTCATCATCCTTATTCCATACTGAAACAATCCATCCTCCTCAGTTCCTCTTAGGCTTTGAGAAACTGAGCATGACTGTCTGATTCAGAAAAGGTCACAGTGGTGGAGTTGAATCCAGGTTTTGTGACCAAAGTTCTAAGCTTCCAGATATTCTTGGGTTGAGTATTATTACCTTGTACTCATTTATGTTTTTTCTTTCCATTAAAATTTTAGTTATTTCCGTGAATGGACAGAAAATGTAGGGTGAATATCTGCTACCTTAACGGAACCATGTTGAATAATAGATACTTTGGTGTAAGATGTATTCCTCCCACTCACTCTACTTGTTGTCTATCTGAGAGACCAGATATGTTTCCAAATATAATTAACAATGTAAAGCTGAAACAAAGAGCAGTAAAGAAGTTACTATTTTCAAGGATTATTACTGTGAGTTAGGACTTGAGGATGCTCTGTGAAATGAGTAGATATTAGGTAATATTAGAATGCATTTTAGGAGATAAAAAATCAGTAGCCACAGCATGGGACAGTAGATAGTGGAATTTAGCATCTCCAAACTCCATAATGATAATATCCATATGTTACCTACCCCTATGCCACAAGTAATGGAGCTACAATCTAAATAACATAGATGTGCTGCCTTTCAACTGTAGCTTCAATAAAAGTCTCCTGGTAGCAGCCATCAGCCTTCCCAACCAGATGGCTGTTCCAGAGTTCCTGCTTTATAGAAATTTTAGAACAGCTAATGAACAAGCAGGAATACTTGAAGACAAAGGTCCTGAAACTGGAATTTGAAACCTGCATTTGGAGTGTGGTGAATTGATGCCATTGGTAAAGTAGGTTGAGAGCCTTAGACTTTGAGAGGGACATGAGTGGAGCTGTGCTTTAGGAGATTCTCTTGGCATCAGGGGGAGTTCGGGATGTGATAGAGACTGAAATCACCTAAAGGGATATGAGGTTTCCTGGAACAATCTATGTGGTTAGGACATAAGCAAGGGTGGGAAAAGAAAGTTCCGATCAGGGAGGCCTGTTGTGGTCGTGGAGCTGTGAACTGAGAAAGCCTACCAATTAGCCATGCTATCACTTGGCATTCAGTTTTCCTTTAAGAGAAATGCTCTGTTGACTCATGCTTTATGGGGGCAATGGTGTGTGCAGAGCACGGGACTTGCTCCTTAAGAACAAGCCCATTTCTATAAAGAATTTATTTTAGAGTTTAAGGGAGCATTTTGCACCATAACGGAATCCTTTATAACACTTCTAAACTGGAGGATAGTGGTAAAAATCAATTCATTTTGTTTCAGAATCACTGTGAATTATTTAAAATATAACAGTGTTATTAACTTTTGAACTTCTTGCCAGATTTTAAGACTGAATTCTGCCTTTGAATAATAGACCGCTATTTTTTTTTCAAGGACGAAGACTGAAAGAACCCTACACAAACATTTTCAGAGTTTTCTCATAAACTGTGTAGACTGTGTTTTTCTTTAATTTTATAACTGTGCCCCATCATGCCCATACTGACTTTCATTTCTGACCTAAAGGGAAACATGTAATCTATGGTGTGGTGTGAGAGGAGGGGAAACAGCAGTGGAGACTGTTCTCAGAGACCCTAGAAAAGAAGCTTAAAAATGTCAGCTTGCAAGAACTAGCTGTGTTAAAATCACCTGGAGAGTTTTAAAAAATGATTCACAGAGATCCCATCTCAGACAGAGTGAGACAAAGAAACAGAGGAACAGAGAAGAAATGACCATGAAGGAGGTTTATGGCTCAGGGAGGATTATTTTCAAAGGAAGTACTGAAGTGTGTGTCTGAGAGAAGTGTGTGTGTGTGGTATCCCAGAGCTGGGAGTCTCATTCGTACCACACATAGGCCTGTAGGAATGGAGGGACTTCGTGGACACTTGAATCCAGATAGAAATAGGATCCTGCACAGTTAGCCATTTTCAAAGGGCCAGTGGCCTTAGGTAGAGGGACACAGCCAGGTGTAAACTGGGAAAAATGTTCTGAACACATATATCTGACAATGGAATGGCTAAAATTTTTTTTGACTGACAACTATTAGTAGGATGCGGAGAAGTGGAACCTCACACTGACTGGTGGGGACGGAAAATGCTACAGTCACTTAGGAAAGCAGTTTCTCAGTTTCTTAAACAATTCAACATACACTTAATGAAAGACCCAGCAATTCCTTGACAAAGTATTTACCCCCATCTCCAAAATGAAAACTAAGTCTACATAAAGCCTTAACTTGAATGTTTATATAGCTTTTTTTATAACAGCTCCAGACTGAACTTAACCCAAATGTCCACCACTAGGTGATTAAATAAACAAATTGTAGTATAGTCAAACAATGTAATACTAGCTAGAAATAAAAATGAAAAAAAAATGTTAATACTTGTAATCTCATGGATGAACTTCAAAAACATTTTACTTAGTGAAAGAAGCCAGACTTAAAAAGCCTATAGATGGATTTTAATCCTCAGGACAGGATAAAGTCTTGAAGAGGGATTACGTAAAGAAGAAAATGACTCAATATTAAGTCTAGCATTCTCCAGTATTTTCAGGCCAAGGGGAAGACGATCCGAGAAGGAGTAGCCACAGAGAAGGAAAACAGGAGTGAGTGATAGTGAAATCAGAGGAGAGCATGTTTGGAGAAGGAAGCAGGGGTCATCTTTATCTGTTGCTGCTGAGACAGCAAATGAACACAGAAGCTAAAGTGACCACTGGACATGACAGAACGGAGCACATTGGTGGCCTGGATCAGAGGTACCATGACGGGAAGCTGGGGACAGAAGCCTGACTGCAAGGCAGTTGCTTTGAAAGAGGCATGAAAATAGAGAAAAACTGATGTGGGATCAAGGAGGTTAATTTCTTTTTTATTTGTATTTTGCTTGTTTGTTCATTTTAGGATTGGAGATACCAGTTCATGTATGTAGGTTGGGAATAAACTAGTAAAGAGAGAGTGGAAATAGGTGACTCAGAAGAGAGTAATTGCAGGAGAAATGGAATGGAAGTGCAACAGTTTGAAGCAATTTAAAAATACATATGCAATGCCCACCATGTCCTTATTATTAAAAGTATTACATCAAGATTCCCTTCATTACCCATTTGCCAGGAAACTGGGATTTTAGGTACTCCTGTTGCATTACTTCTACAAATACCAATTTGATTTTACTTGCTGAGATAGTCATATAGTCTCTCATACTCATTCTGGTATATTCTGAATATTATATGACTATCAGACAGCAGATAACAGATCCTCACAAAACTAAAAATGTTCTCAACACTAAAGACCATGACATTCTAGGTAACTATACTATTTTATTATTCTATAAGAGACTTTGATTATTGTATTAAGAAACATCAAGCTGTTAACAAACTATTTACTTGAGAATAAAAGAGCAAGAAAGCCAGAAAATGAATGAAAGCGAGGGTTTTTATGGAATATGGAATGAACATGGAAATTACTTGTTTAAATCATACAGCATGATGGTTTTGCTTTACATGTGTGGTGAAATGATTACCACAATATGTTCAGCTAACATCCATCATTCATATAGATACAATAAAAAGAAAAGAAAGAAAAGAAAAAAGAAAAAAAATTGTTCTAATTATGAGAACTCTTAGGATTAACTAATAACTTTCCTAATATCATACGGCAGTGTTTAACAGTCATCATGTA
>JAVSCE010016487.1:0-120879 GCA_032199065.1 Smutsia gigantea | reverse complement strand
AAAAGAAAAAAATATGGAACAGAAGATACAACTCAGAAATACACACACATACAGTCAACTGATTTTTGACAAAGTCATCAACGCAATCAATGAGGAAAGAAGGTTATTTTCAACAAATGGTGCTGGGAAAACTGAATATCCACATGCAAAGAATGAATTTGGACCCTTACCTACATCGCATACAAAAAATTAACTCAGAATGGGTCAAATGCCTAAATGTAAGACCTAAAACAATAAAACTTGCAGAAGAAAACATATAGCAAAAGCTCCATGACATTGGATTTGGCAATGATTCTTGGATATAACAACAAAGGCACATGTAACAAGAGAAAAACAAATTGTACTTCATTAAAATTTTTTAAATTTTCTGCATCAAAAGACACTCAACAAAGAGTAAAAGGCACTATCCACAATATGGGAGAAAACATATGTAAATCATTTATCTGATAAGAGATTAATATCCAGAATATATGGAGAACTCCTAAAACTCAACAACAAAAAAACACAATTCAAAAATGGGGAAAAGACTTGAATAGATATTTTTCCAACAAGATACATGAATGGCCAACAAGCACAAGAAAAGATGCTCAACATCACTGATCATTTAGAAAATGCAAATCAAAAACTACAATGAGATACCACCTCATACCCATTAGGAGGGGTACTAACAAAAAAAAACAAAAGTTTTGGCAAAGATGTAAAGAAATTAGAATCCTCATACAATCTTCAGAGTAATTTTAAATGGTACAGCTGCTGTGGAAAACAGTACGGTGGTTCTTTGAAAATTAAAAATAGAATTATTATATGATCCAACAACTCCATTTCTGGGTTTATACCCAAAAAAATTAAAAGCAGGGTCTCGAAGAGATATTTACACACCCATATTCACAGCAGCATTTTTCACAATACTTAACCCAAATACTCATCAACAGATGAGTGGGTAAGCAAAATGTGGTACGTACATACAATAGAACATTATTCACCCTTTTTTTTAAAAAGGAAGGACATTCTTCAATATGTTACAACATGGTTGAACCTTAAGGACATTATGTGAAGTGAAATAAGCCAGTCACAGATAAATACTATATGATTCCACTTCCATGAGGCACCAGTAGTCAAAATCATTAAACACAGAAAGTATAATGGTGCTTGCCAAACACTGCAGGAAGGGGAAAATGGGGATTTATTGTTTACTGTGTATAGAGCTTGTTTTACTAGATGAAAAGAATTATGAGGAAGGATGGTGGTGATGGTCGCACAACAATGTGAGAATATATAATATTGCTAAACTGGACATTTTAAAATAGTTAAAGTGATGAATTTTACATTATGCATATTTTACTACAATTTTTTGGAAAGACATATTTAAAAAGAGAATGGGAGGAAACAAGTTGGTGATGGTGAGGACAGATGATTCTTTTAAAAAAAAGTTATAGAAATTAGAACTGTGATATGCTCTAGTGAGGAGAAAGAATGTCAAGGAAGGAGTCTGAGGGAACTTAAGAGGTAATAAAAATGTTTTAAATTTTATAGTAGAGTAGATTACATAGGTATATGTATTTCTTAAAACTCATTAAAATGTATATTTAAGATCTGTGCATTTTATTATAAAATTGAAAATTATACCACAGTTCTTAAAAAAATTTTTAAGATCACAATTAGATACTCTTTTAGATTATTCAACTAGCAAAATTTTAAATATTGGAGAGACTATAAAACAACTGGATCACTTACACATTGATGATAGAAGAATAAAATGGTGCAAGCACTCTGGAAATGTATTTTGCATTATGTCGTTAAGTTTAACATTTACTATACTATATGACCAGGCAATTCCATTCACAGTTATATTCCCAGAAGACTCTTTGCAAATGTACTACAAAAGTCATGTATAGAAATGTTTCTTGCATCAGTGCTCAAAATAACAAACATCTGAAAACAGGATTCTTATCACTCAATCCCAGAATAAATTAGGCATGGTAACTAAAGGGTATCACTTTTGAATATTTAAGATGTCTTGTTGTTTTAAAGACAACTCACTTTTAGTATATATATACTATCAGTTTACTCAATGTGTACATATAGAAAAAATCTAAAATGAAGGCACAGGATTAAGGTATTATAATTTTTTGTATTTTTAAAAGGTAGAATTTATTCAGTCAACATGACTTTTATGGGAGTAAAGACTGGAAACCATTTAAATGCTAGTTACATAGTTTATACCACAATTCATACACAAAGCCTCCTGCAACTGTAAATATGAACAAGGTAGGTCTAAGTATATGAAAAGATGTCCAAGATATAGAAGTAAACTGAAAAAGGATAAAATAGTAAATTTTCATGAATTAAAGTAAATTATATATTTATATATACATACATACATACACACATTTGCAAAACAAATTTGAAAGTAAATATAACCTGCTAATGGTATTTGTCTTTTGAAAATAGGAGGGACTCTAAAGTGAAGGGAAGACTTACTTTTCGTTATAAATCCTTTTGTACCACCTTAATTTCTGACTATGTAACTGTTTTTTCTATTTACACAGAGAGAGGGGGAGAAAGAGGCCCTCAAAAAACTTTCTGATAAACAACATCTTACATTTCTCACAGCAGATATTTCAAACCTTTACCACTCCCCTCAAACTCCGTATCTCAAACTCCCCTCAAACTCCCTACCTTGTTGCCTACTCCGAGAACATCTCCAACCACATCAACTCCCAGAACGTCACCAATCACATCACCAAGCCATGGACCTTGTTCTCTACTTCAGAGAAAAGGAAACTTCCTGTACTTCCTAATTTACACCCATAAATTTACTTCTGGCTGCATCCATGGTACCTCCTTCCCTCAGAAGAAAAGAGGCCACTCCAGGCAAATCTTGTGTTCTATATGCAAGCTCCACTTTCTGCAAGGAGATTATTACTTTGTTACTCCTCTCTCCATTTCACGAACTTGCTCTTAAATGATTTGTTCTCCCACTGCCTCTGTATATACTCATGCTTAAGCCTCCCCTATACTAAAAAATGCCTTATATTCCTCTCTAGGTAGCATCCTCATTCTTTGCCTTCACAGTTAAACTTCTCACAAGAGTAGTAATCTATACTTCTTGACAGTCTCTTCATCAGCTCCCATTCACTGCTCAATCTACCAGAATATGGCCTCTGCCCCCACTGGTACACACACAAAAAAATTCACTTGCTAAAGTCACTAAACAACTAAATGAATACTCATTTTGTGAACCTCATTTTACTTGATTCTCTGCAATATCTAACACTGCTAACAGGTGCCACCCTTTTTGAAACTTTCAAATCCCATGGCTCTGTGATATACTTCTCTCCTATCTCTCCACTCTGCACTGGAGAATCAAAGGCAAACATGACAAAGTCCCTGACTTTAAGAAGCTAAGATTCTAAAATAAGAGAAATATATGCAAATAATCACAACACAGTGAAAAAGTACTATGACAGTAATAGGTACAAAGAGCTGTGGGAGCTTTGTGATGGGGGGAAAAAAGGAGTATGCAATCTAGGAGGAGGAAACTGCCTTGTACAAAGGTACACATGTGTATCAATATGCTTTGTACAGGAAATTTAAGGGATAATGGTAGAACACACAAGGTTTCAAATCAAACCGTCTGAGTCTATGACCAGCTCAATGAGGATAAATGAATATTTCAAAATACTATTATGAAAACTGAAGGTAAATACTGTATATGAAAAGCACTTAACATAGGGCCTGGCATATATTGGAAGGTTTCAACAAACGTTAACTTCTTCATGACAAAAACACTCAACAAACTAAAGATAAAAGAGAACTCCCTCACCCGCATAAAGGACAGTTAAGAAAAATCTACAGGTGAATTCAAGATGGTGGCATGAGAGGTGAGACGGAGAGCTCCTCCCAAAACCACAAACAGTACAAAAATATAGTTAATTAATACAACTACTTAAAACAGCAACAAGAATGAAGGATGAACCAGACTGCAAGCAGACCTCACAAACAGAGCAGACCTCATGAAACGGTAATGTAAGAAAGCCTTAATCTGGCGGGACCCAAGCCCTTCCCTAGCACAGCTCACAAGAGGGAGGAAGAGAAATGGAGGGGAGAAGGGGGTGGAAGCCTAGGACTGCTGAACACCTAGCCCTGGAGATCCACTGTGCAAGCAGATTCCTATAGTGAGTGCTGCTCTGGACACTGGGGAGCTTGGACAGGCAGAGTGCTTGAGAAATGGACATTCCAGCCATTTGTGGAGGAGGGGATCCACACACAGCCGCTCTGTGTCAGAGGAAAGGCAGGTAGTCTGAGATGCTTCCTACCAGCTAGTGGGCTACTGAAGGGGCGGGCTTTGCACAGAGCTTGCTGTGCACGAGAAGGGAGAGTTGGACACAGGTGCATGGGCACACTCTGCCCAGCTTGTCGGGAACTTTGGGGAGCTTCAAGTGCTCCACCCCCTGGCTGCGTACTCAGCTCCGAGGCCCCCCACTCTGTGAACACACAGCCTGCCGAGCCTTCCCTACTGGCCTGCAGGCATGTGTTCACTAACCCACAGTTACTGCGCAGGCGTCAGGCCAGTCAGAGGGAGGCCCCGACCACAAAAGCGAGAGACGCAAAGCACAGGCGTTTACACGTGTCTGACTGGCCCACTGGCTCTCACACTGCAGACAGGCACTGCGGACGGGAATCAGGAAACAGATCTTTCCTCCCCACAGGCACCAGCTCTGCTCCCCTATGATCCCCCAACCTAGGTGCTGAGCAGCTCCAGAGACTGGAGTTTCTGCGCACTAGTGCACCACACACAAATATGAAACGTCAAAAGAACATGGTTCAGACCAAAATCTCAAAAACCCCAGAAAGAGGGTAAAATGAGACCAAACTCACCAATCTCCTGAAAGAGGGTTCAAAATAAAAATTATAAACATGCTATAGAGGTACAGAAAAATATTCAAGGACTCAGGAACGAATTTAAGTTGGAGATTCAATCATTAAGAAATTTCATATCTGAAATGAAACGAACAATGGAGGGATTTAAAAGCAGATTAAATGTAGTATAAGTGACGGTAAATTGAACAGAAATTAGAGAAAAGGAATACAAAGAAGCAGAGGCACAGAAAGAAAAAAGGATCTCCAAGAATGAAAGAATATTAAGAGAACTATGTGACCAATCCAAACACAACAATATTTGTATTATAGGGGTACCAGAAAAGAAGAAAGAGAAAAAGGGATAGAAAGTGTTTTTGAGGAGGTAATTGATGAAAACTTCCCCAATCTGGGGAAGGAGATAGACTCTCAAGCCATTGAGATGCACAGATCTCCCAACACAAGGGACCCAAGGAAGACAACATCAAGACACATAATAATTAAAATGGCAAAGATCAAGGACAAAGACAGACTTTTAAAAGCACCTAGACAGAGAAAAAAGATCATATAAAATGGAAAACCCATCAGGCTATCATCAGACTTCTCCACAGAAACCTTACAGGCCAGAAGGGAGTGGCATAATATGTTTAATGAAATGAAGCAGAAGGGCCTTGAACCAAGAATACTTTACCCAGGAAGGTTATCATTTAAATTTGAAGGAAGGATTAAACAATTTTCAGATAAGCAAACACTGAGAGAATTTACCTCCGACAACCTACCTCTACAGTGCATTTTGGAGGGACTCCTATAGATGGAAGTATTCCTAAGGCTAAATAGATGTCACCACAGGGAAGACAAAGAGTACAGAATATGATTCATAACATACAAAGAATGCAGGAGGAAGAAAAAGGAGAGAAAAAAAAGAACCTTTAGGTTGTGTTTGTAATAGGGTAGGAAGTAAGTTAAATTAGACTATTAGATAGTAAGGGAATTATCCTTGAATCTTTGGTAACCACGAATCTAAAGCCTGAAATTGCAATAAGTACACACCTACCGATAATCACCCTAAATGTAAATGGTCTGAATACACCAATCAAAAGACATAGACATACCGAATGGATAAAAAAACAAGACCCATCTATATGCTGCCTACAAGAGACTCACTTCAAACCCAGAGACATACAAAGACTGAAAATAAAGGGGTGGAAAAAGATATTTTGTGCAACTAATAGTGAGAAAAAAGCAGGAGTTGCAGTACTTCTATCAAAAATAATAGACTTCGAAACAAAGCAAGTCACAAGAAACAAAGAAGGACATTACATAATGATAAAAGGGTCAGCCCAACAAGAGGATATAACTATTATAAATACCTATACAGCCAACACAGGATAACCTACATATGTGAAACAAATACTAACATAATTAAAGGGGGAAATAGAATACAATGAATTCATTTTAGGAGACTTCACCACACCACTCACTCCAAAGGACAGATCAACCAGACAGAAAATAAGGCAAGAGACAGAGGCACTCAACAACATATTAGAACACATCAACCTAATGGATATCTACAGAACACTCCATCCAAAAGCAAAAGGATACACATTCTTCTCAAGTGCACAGGGAATATTTTCAAAAATAGATCATATACTGGGCCACAAAAAGAACCTCAGTAAATTAAAAAAGACTGAAATTGTATCAAACACCTTTGCAGATCACAAAGGTAGGACACTAGAAATAAATTACGCAAAGAAAACGAAAAAGCCCACAAACACATGGAGGCTTAATAACATGCTCCTAAATAATCAATAGATCAATGACCAAATTAAAACAGAGATCAACCAATATATGGAGACAAGTGACAACAATAATTCAACACAGCAAAATCTGTGGGATGCAACGAAGGCCGTACTAAGAGGGAAGTATTTGCCACATAGGCCTACCTCAGGAAAGAAGAACAATCCGAAATGAACAGTCTAAACTCACAATTAATGAAACTAGAAAAGGAAGAACAAATGAAGACCACAGTCAGTAGAAGGAGGGACATAATAAAGATTAAAGCAGAAATAAATAAAATTGAGAAGAATAAAACAATAGAAAGAATCAATGAAAGCAGGAGCCAGTTCTTTGAGAAAATAAACAAAACAGATAACTCCTAGCCAGACATATCAAGAAAAAATGAGAGTCTACACACATAAATAGAATCAGAAATGAGAAAGGAAAATCACTATGGACACCATAAAAATACAATATATTATGAAAAATTATATGGTAACAAACTGGGTAACTTAGAAGAAATGGACAACTTTCTAGAAAAATTCAACCTTCCAAGGCTGACCCAGGAAGAAACAGATAATCTGAATAGACCAATTACCAACAAAGAAATTTAATTGGTAATCAAAAAACTACCTAAGAACAAAACTCCTGCACCAGATGGTTTTACTGCTGAATTTTATCAAACATTTAGTGAAGACCTAATACCCATCCTCATTAAAGTTTTCCAAAAAGTAGAAGAGGAGGGAATACTCCTAAACTCATTCTATGAGGCCAACATCACTCCAATACCAAAACCAGACAAAGACACCACAAAAAAAGAAAACTGCAGACCAATATCCCTGATGAACTTAGATGCAAAAATACTCAACAAAATATTAGCAAACTGAATTCAAAAATACATCAAAAAGATTATCCATCATGATCAAGTGGGATTCATCCAACGGATACAAGGATGGTACAACATTCGAAAATCCATCAACAATATCCACTACATCAACAGAAAGAAGGACAAAAACCAGATGATCCTCTCCATAGATGCTGACAAAGCATTCAACAAAATTTAACACCCATTCATGATAAAAACTCTCAACAAAATGGGGATAGAGGGCACGTACCTCAACATAATAAAGGCCATATATGACAAACCCACAGCCAACATTATACTTAACAGCAGGAAGCTGGAAGCTTTTCCTTTAAGATCAGGAACAAGACAAGGATGCCAACTCTCCCCACTTTTATTCAACATAGTTCTGGAGGTCCTAGCCATGGCAATCAGACAACACAAAGAAATAAAAGGCATCCAGATCAGCAATGAAGAACACAAACTGTCCCAGTTTGCAGATGACATGATATTGTACATAAAAAACCTTAAAGAATCCACTCCAAACTTACATCTAACATCTGAATTCAGCAAAGTTGTGGGATACAAAATGAATACACAGAAATCTGTTGCATTCCTATACACTAACAATGAACTAGCAGAAAGAGAAATCAGGAAAACACCTCCATTTACAATCACATCCAAACGAATAAAATACCTAGGAATAAACCTAACCAAGGAATGAAAGACCTATACCCTGAAAACTACAAGACACTCTTAAGAGAAATTAAAGAGGACACTAATAAATGGAAATTCATCCCATTCTCTTGGCTAGGAAGAATTAATATTGTCAAAATGGCCATCCTGCCTAAAGCAATCTACAGATTCAATGCAATCCCTATCAAAATACCTACAGCATTCTTCAATGAACTAGATCAAATAGTTCTAAAATTCATATGGAACCACAAAAGACCCCGAATAGACAAAGCAATCCTGAGAAGGAAGAATAAAGCAGGGGGAATTATGCTCCCTGACTTCAAGCTCTAGTACAAAGCTACAGTAATCAAGACAATTTGGTACTGGGACAAGAACAGACCCACAGACCAGTGGAACAGAATAGAGAGCCCAGATATAAACCCAAGCACATATGGTCAATTAAGATACGATAAAGGAGCCATGGATATACAATGGGGAAATGACAGCCTCTTCAACAGGTGATGTTGGCAAAATTGGACAGTTACATGTAAGACAATGAAACCGGATTACTGTCTAACCCCATAAACAAAAGTAAACTCAAAATGAATAAAAGACCGGAATGTAAGTCATGAAACCATAAAACTCTTAGAGAAAAATATAAGCAAAAATCTCTTGGACATAAACATGAGCAACTTCTTCATGAACATATCTCCCGGGCAAGGGAAACAAAAGCATAAATGAACAAATGGGACTATATCAAACTAAAAAGCTTCTTTACAGCAAGGATACCATCAGTAGAACAAAAAGACACCCTATAATATGGGAGAATATATTCGTAAATGACATATCCGATAAGGGGTTGACATCCAAATTATATAAAGAGCTCACGCACTTCAACAAACAAAAAGCAAATAAGCCAATTAAAAAATGGGCAGAGGAGCTGAACAGACACTTCTCCAAAGAAGAAATTCAGATGGCCAAGAGGTACATCAAAAGATGCTCCACATCACTAGTCATCAGAGAAATGCAAATTAAAACCACAATGAGATATCACCTCACACCAGTTAGGATGGCCACGATCCCAAAGACAAACAACAACAAATGTTGGTGAGGATGTGGAGAAAGGGCAACCTTCCTACACTGCTGGTGGGAATGTAAATTAGTACAACCATTGTGGAAAGCAGTATGAAGGTTCCTTAAAAAACTCAGAATAGAATACCATTTGACCCAGGAATTCCACTCCTAGGAATTTACCCTAAAAATGCAGCAGCCCAGTTTGAAAAAGACATATGCATCCCTATGTATATCGCAACACTATTTATAACAGCCAAGAAATGGAAGGAACCTAAGTATCCATCAGTAGATGAATGGATAAAGAAGATGTGGTGTATATACACAATGGTATATTATTTAGGCATAAGAAGAAAACAAATCCTACCATTTGCAACAACATGGATGGAGTTAGAGGGCATTATGCTCAGTGAAATAAGCCAGGCGGAGAAAGACAAGTATCAAATGATTTCACTCATCTGTGGAGTATAAGAACAAAGAAAAAACTGAAGGAACAAAACAGCAGCAGACTCACAGAACCCAAGAATGGACTAACAGTTATCAAAGGGTAAGAGACTGGGGAAGATGGGTGAGAAGGGAGGGATAAGGGGGAAGCTATTACAATTAGCACACATAATGTAGCGGAAGGGAAGGTGGGGGATACGGGTAAGGCAGTATAACACAGAGAAGATAAGTAGTGATTCTGTAACATCCTACTATGCTGATGGACAGTGACTGCAATGGGGTATGTTGTCAGGACTTGATAATAGGGGGAGTCTAGTAACCACAATGTTGTTCATGTAATTGTATATTAATAATAGCAAAATTAAAAATAAATAAATAAATAAAATAAAAACCTACAGGTAACATCATACTTAACACTGAAAGACTGAATGCATTCATAAAATATCTCACCTTGGGTTTTGAGACAAATCCACAAAGAAATGTCTACAGCATAATCTCCAGTCTAGCCAGATACCTGAATTGAAAAAAAGGGAAAACACCTGGTTAATGTGACTATATCTGAGTAGGGAACTTAATTGTTTCAACAGGAGAAGCCTAACATGATCATTTACCCACTGAACTTTAGTGTTCAAGTAGTTCTTTAGAAATCTGTAAATGTCAAGAATCTTAATTCCATTAGTCTTTCTAGCACCTTTAATTATTCAATGTTTTCAAATTCTTGAAATAAAAATTTACCAAAACATATACTATCAATGGATGAGGAAGGGTATCATTCCAAGGAAAATATTTTTCATTCACCCGCTCAAGTCTTCAAAGGAAAAGGCATTTTTTGTAAATCTGTACTCCGTATATCACCATCATAACCTCCAATCCTCACAAAAAATACGGAATTCAAACATCTGAAAATGTAGAAGTAAGCCAACAACATGCGTTTATAAAGCTTAAGTAAAAGGGATAAAATAAAAGAAGTGGCTAACAAATTATGAAAATGTTCATCTACATTGACAAAGAAAATTAAAATGAGATACCTTTCATCAATGAAATTAGAGATGTGTTTTAAATAATATGTTAGTCATTAGTGCTATTGCAGTTCTCTTCCTTCCCACTCACAGAGGGATAGCCCTTCATGCCCTGTTTCAACTTAGGTGTAACTAGGTGATTTGCTTCACCACACAGACATTGTAAGAGACATTATGAATCACAGGCTTTAGAAACAAGTACACAACTAGAAAATCTACCCCTTGGAGCTCTCCTCAGGCTGGTTCATTAAATGATTACAAGGTGAAAAGTCTTCCTGCTGATACATGTTAGACATGCAGCATGAGGAAAAAATTAACTTTGTTAATTAAACCACTGAAAAATTTGGGATTGTTTGTTACTATAGCATAATCTAGGCTATACCAACAACTACAAATGATAATGGAATATAAAAATGTAATATGTATCACAATAACATAGTAATGCAATGTAATGGACATCTCTGCCAACTGCTTTAGTAGTATAAATTGGTAAAAATCTTTCAGAAAAGCAATACAAAAGAGCCTTAAAAAGTTCAAAACCTTTGACCTGGCAACTTTTCTTCCAACAATCTGTCTTAAATAATAAAAAATCCAAAGACTTATATCATAGTTCGTTTTACAACTGTAGAGAACTAGAATAAACAGAAGTGTCAAAATGACTAGTTAATAAATGAAAATAAGATTTAAGACTTCCAGGGAAAAAGATGGCATGGTAGGAAGGCAAGGCGGAAACCTCTTCCCACATATACACAAAGGAAGCAACTACAGCAAATACAGCTATCCCTGAAAACAATCTGAAGACTGCAGAAGAGACCATCTACACCTGATAAAGAAGAGAAGACCACCCTTCTGGATAAAGTGGCAGAACCATGACTGAGCAGGACCCAAGCTCTTCCCCCACCCCAGCCCACAAGTGGGAAGGAGAGGAACAGAGCAGGGAGGGGAAAAGTGCTCTGGAATCCTGCACACCTGGCCCTGCAGATCTGCTCTGGGCACACCAGTCCGCATCACATCAGGCTTTTGTGATTAGGAGGGCTGAACACCAGGGAGAATTTGAGCACTCTGGGAGGCTGAGACTCCTGCTGCTGGTGGAGAACAGGCACAGGCACACTCCATTGGTCCCGCTATAACCCAACACAGAAGTAGGAGTTTGAAAGATTTATCAGCAGCAGGAAGTGTACCAGAGGGGTGGGGTTGGAGGAAGCTCTCTCCAGAGGAGAAAGGGCAGATGGACAATGCTTCCCCAGTCCTCCCTCAAACCAACTGATCAGATGCTTGCAGGAGCCCGCACGAAACACTTCATCTCCCCCACTGGTGGCTCAGCCCCAAGGCGTGCCTCCCTGTGCATCCACCCACCTGCCCACTCTGCCTAGCAGTGGTAAGACTTTGCTGCCTGGCAGGCAGAGAGAGGTTTTCCCACCTTTCCTGGCCCTCTCTCAGCCCAATTGGTATGGTGCCAGTGGCAACCAGCTCTAAATTCTTCATCTCTCTCTCTGGTGGCTCAACACCATGGCAGAGGTTCCCTGTGCACCTGCCCAGCCTACCCCACTGGCCTGCAGCACCATCACTGCAGGACAGGAAGAGGGTGGCCCCGCCGACAATGATCCCACAGAAGTACTTCTGCATAGCTAACAAAGGGTAGGCCAAGGCAAACTGCCAGCCAGAGCAGACTGAGACAAACCACTGCCTGCAGAAAGGTAGAAAGGAGGCCCCACCTACAGCCCACCAACAGCAACCACAGCTCCACCACAAAGGAGAACCAGGCAAAGGTGAAAAAAGAGCCTTGAGCTTCTAGGCACCAAAGGATCCCTTCTTCATAAAGCCATTACTCATTAGACCAAAAGGTATAGTGCATCTATGTCATATAAAAGAAGAAACACAGAAACCCAGACAAAATGAGGAGGCAGAGCAATAAGACATCAAAAAGAGTGTAATGTAGATCACCCATCTTCTAGATAAATATTTCAAAACAACACTCATAAACATGCTCAGTGTTCTGCAGAAAAGTATTAGAGACCTCAGTGTGGAATTCAACAAAAATAGTTGAAAAAGGAGTTGAAAAAGAACCACTCAGAGCTGAAGAATACAGTAAATGAAATGAAAAATACAATGGAGGGAATGAATAATAGATTGCTGCAAGTAAAAGAAACAACGAGATGGAAATTAGAGAACAGGAACACAAACAAGCTAAGGAACAGAGAGAAAAAAAGAGTCTCTAGAAGCAAGAGGATGCCAGGAAACTGTGTGATAACTCTAAAGGAAACATATTCACATAATAGGGGTACAACAAGGAGAAGAGACAAAGGAGTGGGAAGTCTCTTTAAAGAAATAATTCCTGAAAAATTCCCCAGTGCGGGGAAGGAAATAAGACACCCAAGTCTTGAAAGCATAGAAAGCCCCTCACAAAGGGAACCCCAGGAAGACAACACCAAGGCATATAATAATTAAAATGACAAAGATTAAGGATAAAGAGAAGGTACAGAAAACAGCTAGAGAGAGGCAAAAAATTACTTATAAGGACAACCTCATAATGAGGCTATAAGCAGATTTCTCAGCAGAAACTATACAGGACAGAAGGGAGTGGCAAGAAATATTTAATGTATTGAAAAAAAAGAACCTGCAACTAAGAATCCTCTACGCAGCAAGATTATCATTCAGGATTGAAGGAGAGATTAAATGTTTCCCAGATAAACCTAGGTTAAAATAAGAATTCACCACCACTAAATTGGCCTTATAGGATATGTTAAAGGGACATCTGCAATGGAAATGTTAAGCCTAAATATGTCAAATTGAAAGAATGGAAAAATTTTAAGTTTGCTCTGAACCTTGGCCTGAGTTGCGAAACAGGCCCTGAGTACAATAGTTTGTAAAACAGGCCCTGAGTGTAACCACAGAACAAATGAGCCTGTAAAGATAAAGTTAAGAATATTGAGGCCCTGTGAGACTTTAACCTTTAACCGAAATGCTTTTGCTATCTTGTTATCTGCAACCGACCTCCCCGCAAGAGCTCCATGACCTCCCCCCATTCCTTCCCCTGGTGTGGTTTTTGAAGGTGTGGTTTTTTTTCCTTTATAAGCCTCTGGAGAATTCTGCTTGGGGTCGAACTCCTCTGCCCTTGCGTGGGTTATGAGTCTCGACCCCAGCACGCTGGCAAATCAATAAACCTCTTGCTGTTTGCATCAAGACCGGTCTTCTGCGAGTATTTGGGTCGTCGCCTATCCCAGGTCTCGAGTAAGGATCCACTCCGGTAGTCTTACAAAATAAGTAAAAATAAACCTACAATTATAGTAGTAAACCAATTACTTATTAAGCAAGTATGAAGTTTAAAAAAGTAGTAAAACCAACTATATAAAAAATCAGTCCAGGGATATACAAAAAAATGTAGATTATGATATCTCATACATAAAGTGAAAAGGGGGAAGAAGAATAAAAAAGTAGTACTTTAACAATGTGTTTGAAATAGACTGAGTGACCATCAACTTAATATAGACTACTTATATTTAGGAAACCACCTATGAACTTTACAGTAACCACAAGACTAAAGCTGACAATAGATACACAAAAATTTTTTAAAATCCAATCAAAGAGGGAAGAGAAAAGATGGCGTGACTAGTGTGGAGGAAATCCCCTCCCAAAAGCACATGTATTTTGAAAATACAGCAAATACAACAATTCCTAAAAGAGTGATCAGAAATAACAGTACACCAGCCAATCTACATCTGGGAGAAGTCAACATCTCATGGAAAAGGGGAAGGTAAAAAGCTGCGACCCAGCGAGACCCAAGCACTCACCCCACCTCAGCTCACTGGCAGAAGGAAAAGAATGAGAGCAGGGAGGGAGTTGAAGCACAGGACTGATAAATACACAGCCCTAGAAATCTGCCCCAGGAGCACCAACCCACACTACATGGTGCTCTGGAGATCAGATGGGCTGTAAAGCAAAGTCTGAGACTAAGACTACAAGCAGGTTCCCACAACCAACTGCCCTGGGACAAAAGAAAAGCAGGCACTTTAAGGGACCTCTCCACAGTCAGAGGGTTGCTAAACGGGCAAGGATTAAGAAGAAGGAACAGGTGGACAAAATCATCCTGGCATACTCAGCTCAGCATGCTGGGAATTTTCAGGAGCTTCAGCCCTCCATCCCCATGGTTGACAACACAGGCCCAAGGCCCCTCACCACAATAAGCAGCCTAATGCTCCTTCTGTGCCACTGGCACCTGCGCACAAACTGGCTGTCCCTGCCATTGCTGCAGACCATGTGAAGGGCAGCCCTGCCTACAGCAACTACACAGCTTAACACAGAGGTTTCTCCCTGTGCACGGTTAACCAGCCCAGATCCAGAAGCTGCTCCCTGCGTGCAGTTGACTGGCACATACAGCAGAGACAGGCACTGAGAAAGGGATGCACAAAGGGGCTTTGTTATCACGGGAACCCACGCCACCGCTCGCTTACGACCCCCCACCAACACCCTAGGACATTCCAAGGGATGCCCGCCCACTGCAGTTTAGGGGATTAACGCAGAGGCCGCTCCCTGCGTGTGGTTAACAAGCAGAGACAGTGGAGACAGACACGGAGACCAGCAAGCAGGAAGGGACTTTCCTCCCAGCTGACACCAGTGCCACTCACTTGCAACCACTCCCATAGCTCCAGGACTACGAAAAGGCAGAAAATTGTTCAATCCCAAATCCCTCAAACACCAGAAAGAAGGCTCAGTGAGGCTGAAATCATCAATCTACCCAGAAAAGAATTCAAAATAAAAGTCATAAGCACGCTAATGGAGCTACAGAAAAATATTCAAGAGCTAAGGGATGAATTCAGGAGGGAGATAACTGAAATGAAACCAACAATGGAGGGATTTAAGAAGTAGATTAGGTGAGGTAGAAGAGACACTGAATGGAATAGAAATGAGAGAACAGGAATACAGAGAAGCTGAGGCAGAGAGAGAAACAAGGACTCAACAAAGTAAAGAATATTAAGAGACTGTGACCAATCCAAACAGAACAATATTCGCATTATAAGAGTACCAGAAGAAGAAGAGAAAAAGGGAGAGTGTCTTTGAAGAAATAATTGCTGAAAAGTTCCCCAATCTGGGGAAGGAAATGGAACTCAGGCGATGGAATTCCATGGATCTCCCAACAAAACGGACGCAAGGAGGACAACACCAAGACATATAATAATTAAAATGGCAGAGATCAAGAACAAGGACAGAGTATTAAAAGAACCCAGAGAGAGAAAAAAGATCACCTACAAAGGAAAACCCATCAGGTTATCATCAGACTTCTCAGCAGTAACCTTACAGGCCAGAAGGGAGTAACATGATATAGTCAATGCAATGAAACAGAAATGCCTACAACCAAGAATATTCTACCAACCAAGATTTTCATTTAAATTTGAATGAGGGATTAAACAATTCCCAGATAAGCAAAAGTTGAGGGAATTTACTACCCACAAACCATCTCTACAGTGTATTTTAAAGGAACCTCTCTAGATGGAAGTGTGCCTAAGACTAAATAGATGTCACCAAAAAAACAAAACCACAGCAAAGTAAGCAGACCAACTAAATCCTAACCAAATGCAAAATTAAATCAGCTACCCACAGTGTCAGTCAAGGGATACACAGAGTGCAGAATATGACACCTAACATATAAAGAGAGGAGGAGGAAGAAAAAGAATGGAGGAAAAAAAGATTTATCAGACTGCATTTATAATAGTATAAGTGAGTTAAGGCAGATTGCTAGATAGTAAAGAAGCTGTCCCTGAAACTTTAATAACCACGTATCCAAAGCCTGCAATAGCAATAAGTACATATCTATTGATAATCACCCTGAATGCACAAATCAAAACACACAGAGTTACAGAATGGATAAAAAAGCAAGATGCATTTCTATGATGCCTACAAGAGACTCACTTCAAACCCAAAGACATACACAAACTAAAAGTGAAGGGACGGAAAAAGATATTTCATGCAAACAACAGGGAGAAAAAAAAGCAGGAGTTGCAGTACTTGTACCAGACAAAACAGACTTCAAAACAAAGGAAGACACAAGTGATAAAGAAGGACATTACATAATGATAAAGGGGTCAGTCCAAAAATAGGATATAAACATTATAAATATCTATGCACCACAACACAGGAGCACCTACATATGTGAAACAAATACTAACAGATTTAAATGGGGAAATAGACTGTAATGCATTCACTTTAGGAGACTACAACACTCTACTTAATCCAAAGGACAAATCAACCAGACTGAAAATAAGTAAGGAGAAAGAGGCACTGAACACATTAGAACAGATGGACTAAACAGTCATCTATAAACACTCCACCCAACAGCAGAAGGATACACATTCTTCTCAAGTGTACATGGAACATTCTCAAGAATAGACAACATCCTAGGCCACAAAAAACCATCAGCAAATTCAAAAAAACCATACGAAATTCTAAGATCACAAAGGTATGAAATTAGAAATAAATTGTACAAAGAAAACAAAAAGGCTCACAACACATGGAGGCTTAACAACATGCTCCTAATAATAAATGGATCAATGACCAAATTAAAACAGAAATCAAGCAATACATGGAGACAAATGAAAACAACAGCACAACGCCCCAACTTCGGTGGGACACAGCAAAGGCAGTCTTAAGAGGGAAGTATATAGCAATCCAGGCCTATTAAAGAAGGAAGAACAATCCCAAATAAATAATTTAAATTCACAATTATCGAAACTGGAAAAAGAAGAACAAATGAGGCCCACAGTCATCAGAAGGGGGGACATAATAAAGATCAAAGAAAGAAATAAAATTGAGAATAAAACAATAGAAAAAATTAATGAAACCAAGAGCTGGTTCCTTGAGAAAATAAACAAAATAGAGAAACCTCTAGCCAAACTTACCAAGAAAAAAAGAGAATCTACACACATAAACAGAGCAAGAAATGAGAAAGGAAAAATCACTACAGACACCACAGACTACTAAAGAATTATTAGTGAATACTATGAAAATCTATATGCTAACAAACAGGATAACCTAGAAGAAATGGACAACTTTCAAGAAAAATACAACCTTCCTAGACTGACCCAGGAAGAAACAGAAAATCTGAATAGACCAATTACCAACAAAGAAATTTAATTGGTAATCAAAAAACTACCCAAGAACAAAACCCCTGGACTGGATGGATTCATCACTGAATTTTTTCAGACAATTAGAGAAGACATAATACCCATTCTCCTTAAAACTTCCCAAAAAATAGAAGAGGAGGGAATACTTCCAAACTTATTCTATGAAGCCAGCAGCACTCTAATACCAAAAGCAGACAAAGACCCAACAAAAAAAAAAGAAAACTACACACCAATATCCCTGATGAACATAGATGCAAAAATACTGAACAAAATAGTAGCAATCTGAATTCAAAAATACATCAAGAAGATCATCCACCATGACCAAGTGGGATTCAACCCAGGGATGCAAGGATGGCACAATATTTGAAAATCCATCAACATCATCCACTATATCAATAAAAGGAAAGACAAAAATCACATGATCATTTCCATAGATGCTGAAAAAGCATTTGACAAAATTTAACACCCATTCATGATAAAAACTCTCAACAAATGGGTATGTATAGAGGGCAAGAACCTCAGCATAATAAAGGCCATATATGACAAACCCATAGCCAACATCATACGTAACAGTGAGAAGCTGAAAGCTTTTCCTTTAAGATCGGGAACAAGACAAGGATGCCCACTCTCTCCACTTTTATTCAACATAGATCTGGAGGTCCTAGCCATGGCAATCAGAAAACACAAAGAAATAAAAGGCATCCAGACAGGTAAGGAAGAGGTCAAACTGTCACTGTTTGGAGATGACATGATATTATACATAAAAAACCATAAAGAATCCACACCAAAACTACTAGATCTAATATCTGAATTCAGCAAAGTTGCAGGATACAAAATCAGTACACAGAAATCTGTCGCATTCCTATACACTAACAATGAACTAGCAGAAAGAGAAATCAGGAAAACAATTCCATTCACAAGGGAATTAAAAAGAACAAAATACCTAGGAATAAACCTAACCAAGGAAGACAAAGACCTATACCCTGAAAACTACAAAACACATCTAAGAGAAATTAAAGAGGACAGTAATAAATGCAAATTCATCCCATGCTCTTGGGTATGAAGAATTAATGTTGTCAAAACGGCCATCCTGCCTAAAGCAATGTACAGATTCAGTGCAATCCCTAACAAAATACCAACAACATTCTTCAATGACTGGAACAAATAGTTCTAAAATTCATATGGAACCACAAAAGACTGCAAATAGCCAAGGCACTCCTGAGAAGGAAGAATAAAGCAGGGGGGATTACGCTCCCCAACTTCAAGCTCTACTAGAAAGCAACAGTAATCAAGACATTTGGTAATGGCACAAGAACAGACCCATAGACCGATGGAACAGACTAGAGAGCCCAGATGTTGACCCAAGAATATAGAGTCATTTAATATACGATAAAAGAGCCATGGATATACAATGGGGAAATGACAGCCTCTTCAACAGCTGGTGCTGGCAAACCTGGACAGCTACATGTAAGACAATGAAACTGGAATATTGTCTAACCCCATACACAAAAGTAAACTCAAAAGGGATCAAAGACCTGAATGTAAGTCATGAAACCATAAAACTCTTAGAAGAAAACAGGCAAAAAATCTCTTGAATATAAATATGAGCAACTTTTTCCTGAACACATCTCCTCAGGCAAGGGAAACAAAAGCAAAATGAACAAGTGGGACTATATCAAACTAAAAAGCTTCGGTACAGCAAAGGGCACCAACAGTAGAACAAAAAGGCATCTTGCAGTATGGGGGAATATATTCATAAATGACATATCCAATAAGGGGTTGACACCCAAAATACATAAAGAGCTCACACGCCACAAAAACCAAAAAGCAAATAACCCAATGAAAAAATGGGCAGAGGAGCTGAACAGACACATCTCCACACAAGAAATTCAGATGGCTAACAAGCACATGAAAAAATGCTCCACATCACTAATCATCAGAGAAATGAAAATAAAAACAACAGTGAGATATCATCTCATACCAGTTAGGATGCCGAACATCCAAAAGACAAACAACAACAAATGTTGGCGAGGATGTGGAGAAAGGAGAACCGTCTTACACTGCTGATGGGAATGCAAATTAGTTCAACCATTGTGGAAAGCAGTATGGAGGTTCCTCAAAAAAGTCAAAATAGAAAGGCCCTTTGACACAGGAATTCCACTCCTTGGAACTGACCCTAAGAATACAGGATCCCAGATTCAAAAAAACATATGCACCCCAATGTTTATCGCAGCACTATTTACAATAGCCAAGAAACGGAAGCAACGTAAGGGTCCATCAGTAGATGAATGGATAAAGAAGATGTGACACATATCCACAACGGAATATTATTCAGCCATAAGAAGAAAACAAATCCTACCATTTCGAACAACATGGATGGAGCTAGAGGGTTTTATGCTCAGTGAAATAAGCCAGGCAGAGAAAGACAAGTATCAAATGATTTCACTCATCTGTGGAGTATAAGAACAAAGCAAAAACTGAAGGAACAAAACAGCAGCAGAGAAGACCTAATACCCATCCTCCTTAAAGTTTTCCAAGGAGTAGAAGAAGAGGGAATACTTCCAAACTCATTCTATGAGGCCAGCATCACTCTAATACCAAAACCGGGCAAAGACACCACAAAAAAAGAAAACTAGGGACCAATATCCCTGATGAACATAGACGCAAAAATACTCAACAAAATATTAGCAAACCGAATTCAAAAGTACATCAAAAGGATCATCCATCATGATCAAGTAGGATTTATTCCAGGGATGCAAGGATGGTTCAGAACTCGAAAATCCATCAACATCAACCACCACATCAACAAAAAGAAGGACAAAAACCACATGATCATCTCCACAGATGCTGAAAAAGCGTTTGACAAAATTCAACATCCATTCACGATAAAAACTCTCAACAAAATGGGTATAGAGGGCAAGTACCTCAACATAATAAAGGCTATATATGACAAACCCACAGCCAACATTATACTTAACAGTGAGAAGCTGAAAGCTTTTCCTTTAAGATCGGGAGCAAGACAAGGGTGCCCACTCTCCCCACTTCTATTCAACATAGTACTGGAGGTCCTAGCCACGGCCTTCAGGCAACGCAAAGAAATAAAAAGCATCCAGATTGGCAGGGAAGAAGTTAAACTGTCCTTGTTTGCAGATGACATGATATTGTACACAATAAACCCTAAAGAATCTACTCCAAAACTACTAGATCTAATATCTGAATTCAGCAAAGTTGCAGGATACAAAATTAATGCGCAGAAATCTATGGCATTCCTATACACTAACAATGATCTAGGAGAGAGAGAAATCAGGAAAACAATCTATTCAGAGTTGCATCAAAAAGAATAAAATACCTAGGAGTAAACCTAACCAAGGAAGTGAAAGACCTATACTCTGAAAACTACAAAACACACATGAGAGAAATTAAAGAAGATACCAATAAATGGAAACACATCCTGTGCTCATGGATAGGAAGAATTAATGCTGTCAAAATGGTCATGCTGCCTAAAGCAATCTATAGATTTAATGGATTGCAACAGCATTTTTCAACGAACTAGAGAAAATCATTCTAAAATTCATATGGAACCACAAAAGATCCCAAATAGCCAAAGAAATCCTGAGAAGGAAGAATAAAGCTGGAGGGATTATGCTCCCCAACTTCAAGCTTTACTACAAAGCCACAGTACTCAAGACAATTTGGTACTGGCACAAGAGCAGACCCATAGACCAATGGAACAGACTAGAGAGCCCTGATATAAACCCAACCATATATGGTCAATTGATATATGATAAAGGAGCCATGTATACACAATGGGGAAATGACAGCCTCTTCAACAGCTGGTGTTGGCAAAACTGGACAACTGCATGCATGAGAATGAAACTAGATTATTGTTTAACCCCATACACAAAAGTAAACTCGAAATGGATCAAGGACCTGAATGTAAGTCATGAAACCATCAAACTCTTAGAAGACAACATAGGCAAAAATCTCCTGAATATAAGCATGAACGACTTCTTCCTGAATGCATCTCCTCGAGCAAGGGAAACAAAAGAAAAAATGAACCCGTGGGACTACATCAAACTAAAAAGTTTCTGTATAGCAAAGGACACCATCAACAGAACAAAAAGGTATCCAACAGTATGGGAGAATATATTTGTAAATGACGTATCTGACAAGGGGTTAACATCCAAAATATATAAAGAACTTACACACCTCTACACTCAAAAAGCAAATAACCCGATTAAAAAATGGGCAGAGGATACGAAGAGACAGTTCTTCAAAGAAGAAATTCAGATGGCCAACTGACACATGAAAAGATGCTCCACATCACTAATCATCAGGGAAATGCAAATTAAAACCACAATGAGATATCACCTCACACCAGTAAGGATGGCCACCATTCAAAAGACTAAGAACAACAAATGTTGGCGAGGATGTGGAGAAAGGGAACCCTCCTACACTGCTGGTGGGAATGCAAATTAGTTTAACCATTGTGGAAAGCAGTATGGAGGTTCCTCAAAAAACTCAAAATAGAAATACCATTTGACCCAGGAATTCCACTCCTAGGAATTTACCCTAAGAATGCAGCAGCCCAGTTTGAAAAAGACAGATGCACCCCTATGTTTATCGCAGCACTATTTACAATAGCCAAGAAATGGAAGCAACCTAAGTGTCCATCAGTAGATGAATGGATAAAGAAGATGTGGTACATATACACAATGGAATATTATTCAGCCATAAGAAGAAAACAAATCCTACCATTTGCAACAACATGGATGGAACTAGAGGGTATTATGCTTAGTGAAATAAGCCAGGTGTAGAAAAACAAGTGCCAAATGATTTCACTCCTTGTGGAGCAGAACAACAAAGCAAAACTGAAGATTCAAAACAGCAGCAGACGCACAGACTTTTAGGAGGGACTAGTGGTTACCAACGGGAAGGGATTGGGGAGGGTGTATGGGGCAGGCGGGAGAAGGGGATTAAGGGGCATTATGATTAACACACATAATGTTGGGGAGTCATGGGGAAGGCAGTATAGCACAGAGAAGACAAGTAGTGACTCTATAGCATCTTACTACGCTGATGAACAGTGACTGCAATGGGGTATGTGGGGGGACTTGATAATAGGGATGAATATAATAACCACGATGTTGCACATGTGAAACCTTCATAAGATTGTAGATCAATGATATCTTAATAAAAAGTAAAAAATAAATTAAATATTTTTTAAAATGGGTGGAGGATCTGAACAGACGTTTCTTCAAAGAAGAAATATAGATGACCAACAGGCACATCAAAAGATGCTCCACATTGCTAAAAATCACCACAATAAGATATCACCTTATACAGTGAGAATGGCCATTACACAAAAGACATGAAATAACAAGTGCTGGCGGGAAGGTGGAGAAATGGGAACCCTCCTACACTGTTGGAGAGAATGTTAAATTTGTGCAACCACTGTGGAGAGCAGTATTGAGGTTCCTCAAAAAAATAAAAATAGAAATACCATTCAACCCAGTAATTCTACTTTTAGGAATTTACCAGAGGAAAACAAAATCCTTGATTGAAAAGATATACACACCCATGTTTATCATCACACTATTTGCAATAGCCAAGATGTGGAAGCAACCTGTGCATCATAGATGAATGGATAAAGAAGATGTACACATACACACTGTGGAATATTATTCAGCCATACAAAGAAAAGAAATCCTGCCATTTGCAACAATATGGATGGATCTAGAGGTATAATGCTTAGTGAAATAAACAAGGTGGAGAAAGACAAATAGTATACAATTTCAGTTATTTTTGGAATATAAAAACAAAGCAAAACAGAAGGAACAAAACAGCAGTAGACTCATTGACACTGAGAAGTAACTGGTGGTTATCATGTGGGAGGGGTTAGGGTGGCTGGGTGGGGAGGTTGCAGAGGATAAAGGGGCAAAACAATTCTCAGTGAACTGTGAAAAATTGGTGCAGCCACTGTGGGAAGCAGTATGTACGTTCCTCAAAAAACTAAAAACAGAAATACCATACAACTCAGTAATTCTATTTCTAGGAAAGAAAACAAAATCCCTGATTCAAAAAATATATGCACCCCTCTGTTATTGTAGCATTATTTACAATAACCCAGATATGGAAGCAACCAAATAGTCCATCAATAGATGAATGGAAAAAGATGTGGTACATATACACAATGGTATATTATTCGGCCATTAAAAAAAAGATCCTGCCATTTGCAACAACATGGATGGACCTAGACAGTATTTTACTAAGTGAAATAACTTGGCGGAGAAAGACAAATCCCATGTGATTTCACTTATTTGTGGAATCAAAAACAAACAACACAAAATGAACAAAACAGCAGTAGACTCACAGACACTGAGAAGTGACTGGTGGTTACCATGAAGGAGAGATTGGTGTAGGTGGTTGTGGAGGGTGACGGGAATAAAGGAACACAACATTTCTCAGTCATAGCATAATTTGGTCATGGGGATGGTAGTACAGCATCGAAAATGTAGCCAATGGTTCAGTAATCTTTTCTGTGTTGACAGATACTAACTGCACTAGTTGGGGTGAGGATTTAATAATGTGGGGGTAACTGTTGAACCACTGTGTTGTATACTTGAAACTAATATAACATTGTATATCAACTATACTTCATTTTTTTAAGAACAGGTAAAATAAATGAGAACAAGCAATCATTAAAATTATATGTCAAAAATGCTTAATAAGTAATAGGGAAAACTGAATGAAGGGCATGTATGGGAACTCTACATATTATCTGCTCAATTTTTCTATATATGCAATTCTAGAAGAGACAGAACTAACCTATAGTAACAAAAAGCAGATCAGTTGTTGCAGAAGCCAAAGGTCATATGAAACTGCTAAGGGGGTTAAGAGCAACTTTCAGGTGTGATGGAAATGTTCTGTATCTTGACTGTATGGTAGTTGTTACAGGAATATGTCTGTTAGTCAAAACTCATCAAACTGTACTTTGCATAAATCATATCTCATTAAAGCTGACTTTTAAAATAAATTTAAAATGCTTGATGACAAGAAATGCTCATCTACTAGTTCGAATTATGTATAATATATTTGCACACAAAGCATAAAAATACAATGTTAATAGTACTTTTCATAAAGATTATAGGTAATTTTAATTTTTCCATATGATCTGTGCTTTCAAAATGCTCCACATAGGTATGTTTTTATGTTTATGTTAGTAGTATTTTATTAGAACCAGAGCCTGAAACCTAGAATCAATCAATTTGAGGTTTTATTAATTTATTCATTCAGTATTTTTTGCATGCCTTCATGTACAAGCCACACTCTAAGTGGTAGAGGGATGCTTCAGCACTCGGGTGTGTTTCCCCAAGGTTCAGCTAGATGTGCCTTTCAAGTGATCACTGTAGGCAGGGAATGTGCAAGCATCAATCATCTGCAAACCACATCTGTTTACCTTTATACTGGCAAATGACAGATCGGTCATGACTATTTTTAAGAACTATTTGCATTAATGATTATTTATTTACCTAACCTTCCTCAAAATAAGCTTAAAATTTTGACAGTATTTAATACTGAACATGTACCATGTGTCTGAATTTACGTATTTTACGTGTGAATGTGTTTATAAGGGGTATATGCATTGGTAAATATTCATTAAAAATGTAAGTTTTGAACATTTATTTAATTAAAATTTTTACAGCTATAAAAATGGCTAAAGTGTTTAAAACTCTAAGAAATTGTAGAAAAATATAAATGAAACAGATAAATGTGACAATGAAGACAGTATTAAAGAGAAGAACAAAACATACTAGGTTAATCAAATTAAAAAGCCAATGTATTTAACTAACAAATTACATTCACAAGAAAGGATAATACACAGGATATGTTTGTTTCAGCAGTGAGCATGGAATACAAGATAGTGAAGACAGGAGTTAAACATCAAAAAATGTACTTTTTCTCATGAAAGGTCCAAGATACCTACTCTATTGCAGGGAATATATATGAAGCAAAAAACTGGAGAGAACATGTAAGAGAGTCTAGTCCAGAAATGATTTTAAACCATTGGGCACAGAGATTAAATCACTACATTCAGTTACAACTGTATAATACGTCGCTTTATCACATTTTATGTTTGAATTTATACGTTGTATACAAAATTAAAAACTGTTTATAGTTTAAAACAAAATACAAATAAATTACAGTATTTATACTAATAACCAGTAAGATGTACTACAAAAATGTGTGTGTGTGAGTATAAAGCTAGACATAGGAGTAAATAGTCTTAAATATCAAGAAAATAATACAGGAAATATGTTTTATTCAGGGTACAGATAATAAAGATGAATAAAATATCTCAGACATCAGGGAGTTTACAAGGCATTTATAAATGAAGGACATACTCTTGAAAACCAAATCATCAAGACTGCACGAAAAAGAATGGAGAATTCCCATATGTGCTTCCTGACCCTTGGAAAATATAACCAATAAGTAGTCATTAAAAAAATGCAGACAGATGGAAAAATACTATCACCAAGCTGGTTTTGGTTTCTAAATTCTAAAAATCTTAAGTAATAAGCACCTCAATCAACTAAATCAAGGGTCAGACTACAGTCTGACCAAATCCAGCCCATGCCTTCTTTTTGTCTGGCCTTTGAGCTAAGAATGGTTCTTACATTTTTAAAAAGTTGTTTAAAAAAAACAAAAAATTTGCAACACAGGCAGTATATAACCACAGAACTTAAAACATTTACGATTTCACCATTTACAGAAAAGATTTGCTGACCTCTGAACTAAAAAATTCATAAATTGGTGAAACAGGTCTTAATGGAGGCTCTTACCCAGAGATTTAGTGTCCCATGATACTATAGGTATAGGAGAACTAGAAGGAAGTTCTAAGACCACCTTTTCTCCCGGTGATGTTACAAAGGAGGCATTTAAGGCCCAGAAGTTCTAGTCTTCCAGGTCTGCTGTCTCCTGAACCCAATGGATGGATTGGGCAGGAGTTAAACATCAAAAATTTTTTCTCCATATCCTGTGTAATATCTTTTTTGTTGCATATAATTTGATAGTTAAATACATCAGCTCTTTTTATTTGATAAACCTAATACTTTTTGTTCTTCTCTTTATTTAACATTCTTTGTTTAATCTAATCCTGATGGGTGCTTTACATTCCATCAAAACATTGGCTCTTTTTTTTTAATAGGGGTAATTTGAGAATAAAAGAGAAGTACAGTAGAATATATGCACTCTCCTCCAACTCCACTGAGTCTTTCTTACATATAAATAATAAATGGACCAAGTAAGCTGTTCATAATCTTCCTATTTGATCAGCTCAGCAAAAGTGTTTTTCCCTATTTTCTCAGCTTCATCTCCTACTTTACTCATCCATTTTCCAAACCAAGCAAATCAATCTACCTAAAACTCTTGAAAAAGTATCTTGTTCTTTCTGTCATGATGATCTCAGTTTATGCTGTTTCTCTCCTACAGATGTCCTCCCTTGTCCACCTATTCAATTCCTACAATCCGTCATGACCCAATTCAACATGCGTGACACCTCCCAAAAGCTTATATATTCAGGTACATGCACATAGTTCAAGTAAGATAAATATCCCAAAAGTTATAACAAACATAATATTACAGAAATTCCAAAAAGTAAAATGTCACCTCTCAGAGAAATGTTTAGGTAAGGCTTTCAGAAAGCCTTTGAATAAGATGCTAAAGGACAGAAAAAGGGTATTCCAAGAAGTGGAGATGGAATGAATAC
This sequence comes from Smutsia gigantea, assembly GCA_032199065.1. NCBI lineage: Eukaryota > Metazoa > Chordata > Mammalia > Pholidota > Manidae > Smutsia > Smutsia gigantea. The sequence continues at coordinate 93,306 of JAVSCE010016487.1, read as the reverse complement.
AAATTAAAAAGGGACGATTTGTTACAGCAAGGATTCTCCCTGTCTTTTTGTTTCCCTAGATTTGGTTCTAGCCAAGATTTGGCATATAGAATGTCCTTAATTTCTAAGGTACCTGGGTCACCCATGATATCGAATAAGTTACCAAAAACCATACATGTAGTATGTTGATTAAGGTAATTAGTATTCAGAGGAAACAGTGTATTCCTGCTTAAGTTTTCAAATAAGCTCACAGCCTTTGTGAACAAAAAAATACAACATACCTGCTAAAACCAAGTATAAATTTGGGGCATTTAAGGCTAAATCTGTTACTTTCATAACATTAAGTATAACAAAAGGGCTGAAAATTTTCATTTTTTAATTATTTTGGTCTCCTTTTTATTGAGTAATTTTATTTTATGAATAGCAACCTATGCTATTATATTCACTCCATACCTAACGCCTAGCAGATGCTATTTAATTACTTGTAGAGTTAATATTGGGATATAACATACATTTCACCAAAAATACTCCTTCTTTCTAATTATTAAAGGAGTAATAGGAAGTAGAGAGGATATAAGTAATATTAGTTGAAAATGTCAAAATGAAGCCACCAAAAAAACTCAAGCCATTATTTCAAAACTATCTTTGAAGCAAATACTTTGTTAACAACTCAAACCTTTATGGTACTATAGCCTTTGTTGTGACACTATACATACACACACACACACACACCAAGGCAGTTATTTTACTAAATAACCTTGAGAGGGGAAAAATCACATAATTTGATGCCAGGAAAATGTCAGTTGTTCAACTTTGTATTCCGCACAATTCCTAGCACATAATGAGTGCTTTCAAATCAAATGAGCTGAACCATCACATAGAAAATGTTTTCTCTGCTGTCCATATGACTTCACTATATTTTAAAGGTGTGAGTCATCAACTCTGGCAATAAAAGCAGAACTTACACCACCACAAGTGCTTGACATATTTCAAGAGCTCTCAGAAATGAGCAGAGATATCCATAGATGTGTTCCTTAAGTTACCCAAGTATAAGAAGATTCATTATTTCTCTGTGGTCAATTTGCTATATTTAAGTGGCTCTGAATTAAATTATTTAAGCATATACAAATACAGCCTTGAATGGGGTCCTCATATGTGCTCCTGTCTGGAAACAAAAGCTGCAATTCAAATAAAAGATGAAAGGCAACAGGAATCTGACAAGCCAGAATTTGTTGCATTTTCTGCTCATTTGAATTTGTAGGCCTCCATAGCCATTAAGCAAAATTAGTTTCATGATGTCAGCCAAAAAGCCTCATGGGCAACAGTTTTATGTCATTAAAAGAACTATCATCCTCAATCTGTTTGAATTTTTATTTTTTATTTGCTCATTAGAAGTCTCTCAATGAACCAGGACAGAGGTTTTAATTGCACTCTTGCTCTATCAGCGATTAGTATAGTCCCAAACTATAACAAATTCTCATTCTTACTTCTTTCTCTATGCCTAAAATAATTGGGATTTAGTTGAAAAACTAAGTACCAGACACTCTAGCAGTTCTCTACAAAAAATGGAGCAATTTCAAAGATAAAGTGTAGTCTTAATATATATTTATTCAGCTTAAAAAGCAAGGGTCAGAGAAAGATATCTTCTTCATCTTCCATCTCTTCTACCTGTTTATCTCTGAATCCACTATGCTCTCTTAGGCTCCTCTGCCTTTGCAATGCTATTTTCACCTCACTTGGTTAGAATCTACTCAAATATGACAAGGGCAAATTCTACTCAGTATAGAAGTCTTAACTGATTTTCAAAAAAAAAGGCTCTTGCAAATCTTCCCCCTATGTACCTTCCACATACTTACATGAAGTACTTCTCAAACTGAGTTATGAATGACTTCTACAATCAGAAGACCGAACACCTCTTGGCAGTGCTAACATTCAGCTGGTACTTATCAGCACTGCCTTAAAGGTTGTACTGAACTGAAATACTTGATAATATAGTCTGGTATACAGTCACTGCCCCAAGCCCCAACAGCCCTAAGGTGCCTGCTGATTGCTCAGTCTCCCCACTACCACCACAACTCAGCAACAAAAGCAGCAAAGCCTGATACAGTGTAAAAGGATGGACAGGTCCTTCAAGTGCTATGGCCACCTTGATTGGTTGGTACATGTGTTGAAGTGACTGGTAAACACAATGAATATCATCCCTGCCTCTTTTTACCCAAAGCATAGGACACTACCCAGCATATAGATCTTTAAAGAATAATTGTCTATCAAAACAATGAATGAATGAATGACCAGCCCTATTCAATAACCCAAGGCCAACGGGTATGGTGTTAAACTATGTACACAGTGATCAGATTGACAAGAAAAATCCAGGTCCTTCCATACAAGATGGGAAGGGAAGTCAAGTTTTCTATTTTCTATGCTTGCTTTCAGCCTCTGATTAAAAAAATACTTAACTTGATAATGTGCACAAAAATCTTCAGTGTGATACTATATAGAGCATACGGTTCAAGCATTTTTTTATGTTATTAAAGTTTAAAAAGAAAGTTCCTTTAAAACCATAGTCTCTACAAGAATATCATGAACAGTGACCACTGAACTCTGGTCAAAGTCTTGGACAGGAGGACAGATATTACTAAGAACAGAAGTGATTAATTCAAATGGTGAGGAAAACCAAGAATGAAAAGACTCAGTTAATTATGAATAACATATCTAATTACAGATTTTCCTAGAGGCTTCAGATTCTTCTAATTAGTGTAACTTGGTATACTAATTATAAATAGAACACCATAAGATAACTTTCTGATCACAGGAATTTACTGAGTACATAAAATCATATCTTAATTTAACACCTTTATAATTTAATACTTAAATGTTCAATAATGTATAATTCTTTTAAAGTCATCAATAAAATATACATCACATTAAAACCAAGTTATTCAAGGACTTGCAAGATGGCGGTGTGAGAGGTGAGTTGAGAGCTACTCCCAAAACCATAAAATGTACAAAAATATAGTTAATTAATACAACTAACCTTAAAAGAGCAACAACAAAGAAGGCTGAACCAGACGGCAAACAGACCTCACAAACAGGGCAGATCTCACGAAAAAGAGTAACATAGGAAAGCCTTAATCTGGCGGGACCCAAGCCCTTCCCACACCCGAGCTCACCTAGGAAGAGAAACGGAGCAAGGGAGGGGGTGGAAGACTGGGACAGCTGAACACCTAGCCCTGAAGATCTGCTTTGTAAGCAGAATCCTATACAGTGTGGTGCTCTGGACGTTGGGGAGTGTGGACAGGCAGAGTGCTTGAGAAATTGACATTCCAGCCGTTTGTGGAAGATGGGATCCACACCTGGACGCACTGTCAGAGGAAAGGCAGGCAGTGTGAGAGCCTTCCTAGCAACGACAGGGCTGCTGAAGGGGTGGGGTTTACATGGAGCTTGCTTTGTGGGAAAAGGGAGAGCTGGACAAGGTTGCCTGGGCGCGCTCTGCCCACCTGGTTGGGAATGTTGGGGAGCTTCAGGTTCTCCAACCCCCTGGCTGCCTACTCAGGTCCGAGGCTCCCCACTGTGACACACAGCTTGCCAAACCTTCCTACTGGCCTGCAGGCACCAGCTCACAAACTGGGAGTCACTGCGCAGGCATCAGGCCAGCCAGAGGGAGGCCACGCCTACAACAGCTAAAGACACAAAGCAGACGTTTACACATGTGTGCCTGACCCACTGGCTCTGACACTGGAGACAGGCACCGCAGACAGGAATAGGAACAAATCTTTCCTCCTCCCAGGCACCAGCTCCTCTCACCTACGACCCCCAACCTCACTCTAGGGGCTGAGCAGCTCCAGAGACTGGAGTTTCTGTGCACTAGTGGGCACCACACAGAAACATGAAACACCAAAAGAACATGGTTCAGACCAAAATCTCATAAACCCAGAGAGAGGGCCAAATGAAATGGAGCTCACCAATATTCCTGAAAGAGAGTGCAAAATAAAATTATAAACAATTTTATGGAGATAAAGAAAAATATTCAAAAACTCAGGAACGAATTTAAGCTAGAGATTCAATCATTAAGAAATTCCATATCTGAAATGCAACATACAATGGACAGATTTAAAAACAGACTAGATGTAGTAGAAGAGACAGTAAATGAAACAGATATAAGAGAAGAGGAATACAAAGAAGCTGACGCACAGAAAGAAAAAAGGATCTCTAAGAATGAAAGAATATTGAGAGAACTCTGTGACCAATCCAAACGTACCAATATTCACATTATACGGATACCACAAGAAGAAGAGAGAGAAAAAGGGATAGAAAGTGTCATTGAGGAGGTGATTGCTGAAAACTTCTCCAATCTGGGGAAGGAGATAGTCTCTCAAGCCATGGAGGTGCACAGATCTCCGAACACAAGGGACCCAAGAAAGACAACACCAAGACATATAATAATTAAAATGGCAAAGATCAAGGATAAAGACTGACTTTTAAAAGCAGCGCGAGAGAGAAAAAAACATCACATACAAAGGAAAACCCATCAGGCTATCATCAGATTTCTCAAAAGAAACCTTACAGGCGAGAAGGGAGTAGCATGATATATTTAATGCAATGAATCAGAAGGGCCTTGAACCAAGAATACTTTACCTGGAAAGGTTATCATTTAAATTTGAAGGAGGTATTAAACGATTTACAGTTAAGGAAAAGGTGAGAGAATTTACCTCACACAAACCACCTCTACAGTGCATGTTGGAGGGACTCCTTTAGATGGAAGTATTCCTAAGGCTAAAAAGGTGTTACCCAAGGGAAGACAGAGTACAGAATATGATTCATAACATACAAAGAATGGAGGAGGAAGAAAAAGGAGGAAAAAAAAAGAAGCTTTAGGTTGTGTTTGTAATAGTATACGAAGTAAGTTAAATTTGACTGTTAGATAGTAAGGTAGTTGCCCTTGAACCTTTCGTAACCACTAATCTAAAGCCTGCAATGGCAATAACTACGTAACTATTGATAATCACCCTAAATGTAAATGGTATGAATGCACCAATCAAAAGACATAGAGTTACTGAATGGATAAAAAAACAAGACCCATCTATATGCTACCTACAAACCCAAAGACATACACAGACTGAAAGTGAAGGGATGGAAAAGATATGTCATGCAACTAACAGTGAGAAAAAAGCAGGAGTTGCAGTACTTGTATCAGACAAAATAGACTTCAAAACAAAGAAAGTCACAAGAGACAAAGAAGGACATTACATGATAAAAGGGTCAGTCCAACAAGAGGACATAACTATTATGAATATCTATGCACGCAACACAGGATCACCTACATATGTGAAACAAAATTAAAGGGGGAAATAGAATGCAATGCATTCGTTTTAGGAGACTTTAACACACCACTCACTCCAAATGACAGATCAACCAGACAGAAAATAAGTAAAGAGACAGAGGCACTCAACAACATATTAGAACAGATGGACCTAAGGGACATCTACAGAACACTCCACCCAAAAGCAACAGCATACACATTCTTCTCAAGTGCACATGGAACATTTTCAAGAATTGATCATACATTAGGCCACAAAAAGAACCTCAGTAAATTCAAAAAGATTGAAATTGTACCAACCAGATTCTCAGATCACAAAGGTATGAAACTAGACATAAATTACACAAGGAAAATGAAAAAGCCCGCAAACACATGGAGGGTTAATAACATGCTCCTAAATAACCAATGGATCAATGATCAAATTAAAACAGAGATCAAGCAACATATGGAGACAAATGAAAACAATAATTCAACACCACAAAATCTGACGGATGCAGCGAAGGCCATACTAAGAGGGAAATATATTGCAATACAGGCCTACCTCAGGAAAAAGAACAATCCCAAATGAACTGTCTAAACTCACAATTAATGAAACTAGAAAAGGAAGAACATATGAGGCCCAAAGTCAGTAGAAGGAGGGAAATGATAAAGATTAAAGCAGAAAAATAATATTGAGAAGAATAAAAAAATAGAAAGAATCAATGAAAGCAGGAGCTGGTTCTTTGAGAAAATAAACAAAATAGATAAAACCCTAGCTGGACTTATCAAGAAAAAAAGAGAGTCTACACACATAAACAGAATCAGAATGAGAAAGGAAAAATCACTATGGACACCACAGAAATACAAAGAATTATGAGGGAATACTATGAAAAATTATATGGTAAGAAACTGGATAACCTAGAAGAAATGGACAACTTTCTAGAAAAATACAACCTTCCAAGGCTGACCAAGGAAGAAACAGAAAATATGAATAGACCAATTACCATCAAAGAAATTGAATGGGTAATCAAAAAACAACCTAAGAACAAAACTCCTGTACCAGATGGTTTCACTGCTGAATTTTATCAAACATTTAGTAAAGGCATAATACCCATCCTCATTAGTTTTCCAAAAAGTAGAAAAGGAGGGAATACTCCCAAACTCATTCTACGAGGCCAACATCACTCTAATACCAAAACCAGGCAAAGACACCACAAGTAAAGAAAATTACACACCAATATCCCTGATGAACATAGATGCAAAAATACTCAACAAAATATTAGCATACGAAATTCAAAAATACATCAAAAGGATCATCCATCATGATCAAGTGGGATTCATCCCAGGGATGGAAGGATGGTACAACATTTGAAAATCTATCAACGTCATCCACTACATCAACAAAAAGAAGGACAAAAACCACATGATCATCTCCATAGATGCTGAAAAAGCATTTGACAAAACTCAACATTCATTCATGATAAAAACTCTCAACAGAATGGGTATAGACGGCAAGTACCTCAACATAATAAGGGCCATATATGACAAACCCACAGCCAACATTATACTTAACAGTGAGAAGCTGAAAGCTTTTCCTTTATGATCAGAAACAAGACAAGGATGCCCACTCTCCCCACTTTTATTCAACATAGTTCTGGAGGTCCTAGCCATGGCAATCAAACAACACAAAGAAATAAAAGGCATCGAGATTGGTAAGGAAGAAGTCAAACTGTCCCTGTTTGCAGATGACATGATATTGTACATTAAAAAACCCTAAAGAATCCACTCCAAAACCATTCAATCTAATATCTGAACTCAGCAAAGTTGCGGGATACAAAATTAATATACAGAAATCTGTTGCATTCCTATACACTAACAATGAACTAGCAGAAAGAGAAATCAGGAAAACACCTCCAAACCCAATCATATCCAAACGAATAAAATACCTAGGAATTAACCTAACCAAGGAAGTGAAAGACCTATACCCTGAAAACTACAAGACACTCACAAGAGAAATTAAAGAGGACACTAATAAATGGAAATTCATCCCATGCTCTTGGGTAGGAAGAATTAATATTGTCAAAATGGCCATTCTGCCTAAAGCCATCTACAGATTCAGTGCAATCCCTATCAAAATACCTACAGAATTCTTCAATGAACTAGAATATTTCTAAAATTCATATGGAACCACAAAAGACCCCGAATAGCCGAAGCAATCCTGAGAAAGAAGAATAAAGCAGGGGGAATTATGCTCCCTGGTTTCAAGCTCTACTACAAAGCCACAGTAATCAAGACAATTTGGTACTGGCACAAGAACAGACCCATAGACCAGTAGAACAGAATTGAGAGTCCAGATATTAACCCAAACATATATGGTCAATTAATATATGATACAGGAGCCATGGATATACAATTGGGAAATGACAGCCTCTTCAACAGCTGGTGCTGGCAAACCTGGACAGCTACATGTAAGACAATGAAACTGAATTACTCTCTATCCCCATACACAAAAGTAAACTCAAAATAGATCAAAGACCTGAATGTAAGTCATGAAACCATAAAAGTCTTAGAAAAAAATAGGCAAAAATCTCTTGGACATAAACATGAGCAACTTCTTCATGAACATATCTCCCCAGAAAGGGAAACAAAAGCAAAAATGAACAAGTGGGACTATATCAAGCTGAAAAACTTCTGTACAGCAAAGGATACCATCAGTAAAACAAAAAGACATCCTACAATATGGGAAAGTATATTCATAAATGACATATCCAATAAGAGGTTGACATCCAAATTATATAAAGAGCTCACACACCTCAACAAACAAAAAGCATATAATCCAATTGAAGAATGGGCAGAGGAGCTGAACAGACACTTCTCCAAAGAAGAAATTCAGATGGCCAACAGGCACATGAAAATATGCTACACATCACTAGTCATCAGAGAAATGCAAATTAAAACCACAATGATATATCATCTCACACCAGTGAGGATAGCCCCCATCCAAAAGACAAACAACAACAAATGTTGGCAAGGATGTGGAGAAAGGGGAACCCTCCTACACTGCTGGTGGGAATGTAAAGTAGTACAACAGTTGTAGAAAGCAGTATGGAGGTTCCTCAAAAAACTCAAAATAGAAATACCATTTGACCCAGGAATTCTACTCCCAGGAATTTACCCTAAAAATGCAGCAGCCCAGTTTGAAAAAGACAGATGCACCCCTATGTTTATCGCAGCACTGTTTACAATAGCCAAGAAATGGAAGCAAAGTGTCCATCAGTAGATGAATGGATTAAGAAGATGTGGTACAGATACACAATGTAATATTATTCAGCAATAAGAAGAAAACAAATCCTTCCATTTGCAACAACATGGATGGAGCTAGACTGTATTATGCTCAGTGAAATAAGCCAGGCAGAGATAGACAAGTATCAAATGATTTCACTCATCTGTGGAGTAGAAGAACAAAGAAAAAACTGAAGGAACAAATCAGCAGCAGACTCACAGAACCCAAGAATGGACTAACAGTTACCAAAGGGAAAGGGACTGCGGAAGGGAGGGATAAGGGGGTAAAAGGGCTATTACAATTAGTGGGTGTGAGGGTGGGGTGGGGGATACAGGAAGGCAGTATAACACAGAGAAGACAAGTAGTGATTCTATAACATCCTACTATGCTGATGGACAGTGATTGCAATGGTGTATGTGGTGGGGACTTGATAATAGGGGGAGTCTAGTAAACATAATGTTGCTCATGTAACTATATTAATAATAGCAAAATAAAAAATCAAGTTATTCAGAACACTACTACTAAGGTGGTGACAGACTTTAAAAAATCTATAAAGAAAGGTGTGTAGTTAAAAGAAGAATGAATATGTAGCTTTAAAAAGAATTTTTTTTTATGAGTATTGAGCTTATAAATGTTGATATACCCATCATTTAGTCTACTTACTTTCTGGTAGAAAAGTATTCCTTCTGTCATGCTATTTGGAGTTTCAGAGAGTCATAAAATTAAAATATTAAAAATAACAAAGGAAGGTAAGAAAAATAGCAACAGCTTTGAAAAGAGCTTAATTGTCTAATTCTAACATTATCTCATTTTTAATCAAACTTCAATCTTTCATAAAACAACTGTTACATACTATGCTAATGAAAAATTCTAACAGGTGACAAAATCTCAAACGAGAAACATCATGTATTTATTTAGAACAAACGAAGGCAGACTAGCCTGACTGCTTTTTGTAGTTACTAAATTATAAGCAAGAGAAAAATAATGACCATAATACATTTTAATTTTAATAAAACTTTAAAAATCTAATCCTAATTTGAAACAACCATGTAAATTATCTTGGCTATTAGCACAACCATATGAATTGAAGCAGAAAATATATATAAAGAACAGGTAAGTAATAGTAACAATAGGTACCATTTACTGAGTGCCTATGTACTACACGAGAGTATAAGGTTCACAACCTTAATTAACTTTCACAACCATCTTCCAAGGCAGATAATATTAATTTTCACAACCACCTTACAAGGCAGATAATATCATCTCTACCTTCTCATGATGAATCAATGCTAGAAATAATCTTGCCAGAGTCAGCCAGTCAGTGGCAAAGTAAAGATTCAAATCACTACTGCTGCCTGACCAGATGGTCTCAATGAAATTAACATAAGCCAATTCAGCAATGAAGCCCAATAGTGTATTTTCTGTTCTAAATGGATGAAGTTTAGACCATGGTCCACTATTTCAATGGATTTGACCATCTGAACACCTAAGAAAACAATATAACTTAGTAATTATATTTCTGACCCTCATTTGGAAAATCAAGAATTTTGTCAGTCCACTTATGGGACTTGTCCCCAAATTCTATGTTCATCAAACTTACTTTGATCTAAATGATATAAAATAAAGATTACTAAACACTTATACGCAGAAGTAGTAGAATGCTGAGGATGGAAAAATATAAGAGAATGTAAGTAATGTTTATACCTTTAGAATCTCCAAATAGAAGTTCTCAGTGGGATACAGGCATTCATGGCAGATAAGAACCAAGATCCACACTCATTACAAACAAAAGAAAAATATGAAATTCAATCAGGACAAATACACATTAAAATAGATGGGATAATAAAAATAAATCAGAATTTGACTAAAAGAAAAGTACTGAAAAACAACCTTTCCCCATCTTCTGTGAACACCTACAACAAATGGAGAATGAAAGAAAATTTACTGTTTGTTCAAAAAAGGCAGTTATGTTAACTACCTCTTTCCAAAAAAACTAATATAAAATAAAAAGTCATTTCACCCTTAAGAAAGGCACCCAACAAATGTCTGATGAACAAGTAAATGATAAGGCTAAATGAAGATAAAAAGTGAAAATGGGGAAGAAAAGGAAAACTAAGGGAAGAGTTTACTTTTCCCAAGTTTCTTCTCACGTAAACAGTACCTGCTCTTGAGGTTCTTCACTAAAAACAAACTACTTTAGAAAACAACTTCCCTGGGAGAAATCTCTTCCTCATATTGTGCCCCAAGAAATATCACCCCGCTCATAAAAGACAACCTTACATCCAAATACCTTCCCTTACCTGAACAGCCTCTTTCTGGAAATATTTTCAGTCTCTCTACAACTCAGAGTATATTTTGCGGACCAACCTGTCTCTACTGATTTTCTGAATTGAGTATTAATGTTTCATCAACATAACGAAAAATTTTAAGTTTTTTTGACACACAGGAACCCTGATAAAATAATTTGCACTTTATAGTGCAAATAAAATTTTAATGCTGAAAAGCAGAGGCATCTTTCAAAAGGAGACATTTGAAAAGAATTTTTTTCAAGACTTTGCCACATGAGTTATTTTCTACCTTTTTTAAGAAACCACACCTTTAACAAAACCTGTATTATTTACAACGCTTTAACCTTGTTTGTGAAATGGGTGGAATATTCTCCCACATCTTATCTGATGTCTCACCTGCTGTTTAAAAAATCACCTTACAGCCAGCGCCTTTACTTGATCTAATTAAACTTGCTGAGCTTGCACTCACAGATTGTACATATATGGTATATTTTTCCTAGCACAACAGTGCCTATGGTTGGAAAAGCTAAGACCAAGGGGGACCTCCCTCCCCATAACACCAAACAACCTGCTTGTAATTTGAATATGCTACTGTTTTACATATGAGTTTAAAAAGAAAAACTTGCTTGCCTGTTTCCTAAAAGTACAAGATTCTAAGGACTGCACTGTCTCTGTAGAACAACACTACGCATATCTCAAAAAAATGAAGCAAATAGTTTGTAGCTCCTATTTCACTTGTGAAAAGGTCAACCACATAACAGTTATATGAAGCGTCTCATTTCTTCAGCAAACTATTAAAAGATGATCTCCCTCTCTTTGACATACATAGGAAGTACAAGCCATAAGCAAAGGCTAAATGAAATGGTCCACAGAAGTTCTTGCTTCTTATGGAGTATAGAATTCAATAGTCCAGCCACCAGGAATCTTTCTATTTCAAGCTACTGTTTACATTACAAACCACACTTAATTAGGGTTAAAGTGTATAGGGCTTATAGCTATTTGTTGCATTTTCAAGTTATTGGAAAATAATAAAATCTTACCCCTTGTTCACACTCTAAATGCATTTTTATCTCCACTGTGCATTATGAATTTACAGCAGTAACATTTAATGTCTTAAATGGTTTTAGAATGCCAATACCAATGCATATTTACTTGTTGAAATAAATAAATCCTTTTAAAAATCACAGTGCCAATTCTCCTGGACCCAGAAAATAAACATGTGAAAAACTCAACAAGAAGGCAAATAAATCAAGATACATTTGAATGTTACTAAATTATCCTGAAAACCAAATCTGGTTCAAACTACAAAAGATCTCAATTCTAGACCACACCAATAGGGACTCCTGAGAGGGTTCATTAGGTCCAGAACCTTCATAAGAGGTTTAGTCAGCTTTGGAACAGGGACTAGAAGCTCTTATGTAAGAAGTTTTCCATATACAGAAGCACTTGCTAGGGTATAACAACACAAAATATTACTCACTACAACAGGACCTGTTTTAACCAATCATAAACAGATCTAGAACGCAGGCCATCCTATCCAAAATGCTAGTTTTAAATCGTTAATTACAATCACCAATACTCCTTCTAGTACTTTCTAGTACTAAAAAAAGTAACTTTCTTCTTTGACCTACTCTATGAATTTCCTTACTATGTTCCTTGCCTAGCAGGTGAATAAACACAGTTATATTTTATTTTGTTTTTAAGCCCTAGTAATCTTTGTTTTATTCTTTGACACACTGAACTTTCCCCTTTCCTCTACCAAAAGCGAATTGGAGCTGGCCTGGGAGCTGGTGCTGGTCAACAACACAGTCTGCCCCAGCAATCAGTAATACAGGCTGGGGAAGCTCAGAGATCTGACTTATGACTGTGTCATGCCAAGGGTGCACCTGCACATCTGCCAGACAATCAGAATCACTTCAAAAACAGCAAGCCTCTGAGCACTGAATGGTGGTGTTGACAAGTAAGATGCTGGGAGGAAAAACATAACTGATGTTTAAAGATATATTTCCTTTTTATCCTCTTTCTGTCTATCATGTACACAGTCCATAGTCAAAGAGATGAGAGAAAATCCATTATTAAGTAACAACTGCTTTCCCCAAAAAACAGGCACCCCCATTATTACAAATGGCAGTTGGATAGGTTTGCTGCTGGATATCCTAGGATACCATTCACCAACCCAAGTCTACCTGCCTTCAATCACACAATCTTCTATGAAGGACTTATTCCTTAGGTAATTTCAGAGTGAAGGGTGTTTTTCAGATTAAAAAAGCTTATTTAGACAATACAAATTAATAGTATGAATTATCTTACTAAGTCAAACTCAATTCCCCAGCACATCCCAAGCTTTCTTCTCCCATTCATAGAAAATATTCCAGAGGTTCTATGAAACCCAGACAGACAGCAAAATGGTACTGTGGATTTTTTAATTAAGGGAATAACATAATGAAAATTGTGTTTTAAGAAGATTAATAACATGACAAAATAATCTGGGACTGCAGTTGGGAGATAATGGAAACAAACAGATCATCTCAATATGAGATGATAAACTGATCCATACAGAATAAAGGCAATGGCTGTTGGAATAGTAAAGAAGAGGTGAACAACATTACCAACAAAATTCACCTTTTCTATTACAAATTCAATTCATCCTGTGAATAAGATGGATTCTTACTCACTTATTTTCTTAATTTGCCTGATGGAATAAAAGGCACCTTAAGAGTTCACCTGTAGAGGTCCTTAAGTCTTTGTTTTCCACCCAGGCTACAGAGTGCCTGAAATTCAACAAACAGGAATTCATACTTTTCAACCACAACACACTACTGTCCCAGCATTTTCTGCCAAAATACTGTAGAAGGAATAATTTCAGAAGTACTCACTTCTAGCCATTATCGCTGCTTTGATGTCAGTTAGCTTACCTGCCTGCTTTCATGCACACCTGCCTCCATCTTCCTGCCCACCCTTGATGAAAAAGGACAGGGTGAAAACAGAGGTCACAGAACCCAGTTCTTCTGACCAATGAAAGTGAAACTAAAAGACATGAGACGCTTTGCCAAAATTAGTAATGAACCCAGAGCCAAGAGTTTTAAACTCCTAATATCAAAGCTTTAAAATAACCTTCATATTTTCTCTGCTCCTTGATACAATATGAAAAAAAAACTTTTTCTCATTAAAAAAAATTATGGAGTTTCCAAACTAGAATCCATCTTTTTTCCTTTTTTAAACATTAGAGGTAAGAGTGGTAAAAGGCACAGCTAATAAAGAGGATACTATAAACCCAAGTTTCCTTCAGGGACTCGCTGTCATTCTCAGGGCAAAGTTCTGATTCTTGCTTGGTAAATAAAGCCTGTTAATACTTGAAACCCAACAATCCACTCCAACCTCACCCCGCCACTTTCTACCTCCTCATTGTCAAATGTCTCTCCTGAATATCTATAGATTCCCAGGGCTTAATGTCCTCTCATACCTCCATGCCTTAGCTCATTCCCCTTTTCTTCATAGAACACTCCTTCCCTTGTTGCATGGCTATGATATGCCAGTATTCGTCTCTTAGAAATAATCTCCTGACATCCCTTCTCTTGGACCATGAAACACATTCCTCCTTATCCCACACCAAGTCTGAATTAGGCTCCTCTTCTATGCACATACCTATAAAAAAATAAATAAATAAAAAGTAACTGTCAATTCCCAAACAAGAGAATACCTGACAAGTTATAGGTACTAAAACGATAATTAGTTTCCAGTTCTGTGCTCTCTCTACAGGAGAGAGATGTACTCTATCAATCTACTCCATCAAAGAGATGTACAGCTGGAGTTTTCTTCGTTCTTCTTCTATTTTGATTTACTGTCTAAGTCCTCAGCATTCTTCCTATTAACTTGGCACTTTTAAGCACATTTAGAATGTTGCTACTTGCTTCTTAAAACGGAATCCAACACAGATTAATTACACATGGAAGTTCTTACATATATGGCTCAATGGATCCATCTGACCAAAAAATGAACTTTCATGAAATATTTATATGCTCCTAAAACAAAGGAAAAAAAAAGAACTTCACTTAAATGTTCATTGTACCTATTTAGAAAATGTATTCAGATAGGATTAAAGGTGGTGGCGTGAGAGGGAAGACAGAGACCTCCTCCTAAAACCACATGTAATATGAAAATATAATTAATACAACTAATCCTGAAAGAGCAACAGGAAAGAAGGCTGCACTAGACTGCATACACCAGAAGAAAAGAGCAGACCTCATGGAACAGGGTAACTTACCAAAGCTGTGAACCAGCAGGACTCAAGCCCTTCCATCACCCCAGCTCACTGGCAGGAGAAAGAGAAACAGAGCGGGAAGGGAGTGGAGGCCTGGGACTGCTGAACACCTAGCCCTGGAGATCTGCTCTGGGAGCACGAACCTACACTGTATGGTGCTCTGGTGATGAGTGGGGTTAGAAAGCTAAAACACCTGGAATACCTGGAGAGACGGAGATTCCAGCTGCTTGTGAAAAACAGGAATTCATATCCGGCTGAGCTGGCCGGGCAGTCTGAGAGACATCCTAACAGTGAGAGGCCTGCTAAAGGGGCAAGTATTGCAAAGAGCTTGCTGTTCAGGAGAAAGGACAGGGAAACAAAATTGTACGGGTGCACTCCACCCAGCAGGGTGGGAATTTAAACGATCTTCAGGCGCTCCATCCCCTTGCCTGACTATGCAGCTCCAAGGCCCCCCACCGTGATATGCAGCCTGCTATGTCTTCCTCCCAGCTAGCCTGCACCTGGCTTGCAAACCAGCAGCCCCTGCCCTGTTGCAGGCCAGCCAGAGGGAAGCCCTGCCTACAACAGCTACAAACACAAAGCATACAGACTTACACCTGTGTGTTCGGCCCACTGGTTCTGGCAGTGGAGACAGGCATAACAGCCAGGAAACAGGGAACAGCAATTTCCTCACCCCAGGTACGAGCACCACACCCCTGCGACCCCAACACCGCTCCAGGGGGTGAGCAGCTACAGAGAGTAGAGCTTCTGGGCACTAAAGGGCACCACATACAAATATGAAACGTCAAAGGAACCTGCTTCAAAACAAAATCTCAACACCAGAGAAAGAACTGAGTGAGACTGAATTAATAAATCTTCCTGAAAGATTTCAAAATAAAAATCATAAGCATGCTCATGGAGGTAGAGAAAAATACTCAAGAACACAGGAACGAATTTAGGATGGAGATCCTATCGTTGAAGAGCACAATGGAGGGTATGAAAAGCAGATTAGATATGGTGAAGGAGATAATAAATGAAACAGAAACTAGGAAAGAGGAATACAAAAAAGCTGACGCACACAGAGAAAAAAGGATCTCTAGAATTGAAAGAATACTGAGAGAACTGTGTGACCAATCCAAAAGGAACAATATTCATATTATAGAGGTACCAGAAGAAGAAGAAGAGAGAAAAAGGGATAGAAAGTGTTTTTGAGGTGGTAATTGCTGAAAACGTACCCAATCTGGGGAAGCAGAGAGTCTCTCAGGCCATGGAAGTGCACAGATCTCCCAACACAAGGGACCCAAGGAGGACAACACCAAGATATATAATAATTAAACTGGCAAAGACAAGGATAAGGACAAACTATTAAAAACAGCCAGAGAGAGAAATAAAATCATATAGAATGGAAAACCCACTAGGCAATCGTCAGAATTATCAGCAGAAACCTTACAGGCCAGAAGGGAGTGGCATGATATATTCAATGCAATGAAGCAGAGGGCCTTGAACCAAGAACACTTTATCTGGCAAGATTATCATTTACCTTTGAAGGAGGGATACAACAATTTCCAGATAAGCAAAAGCTGAGAGATTTTACCTCCCACAAACCACCTCTACAGGACTGCTACAGATGGAAGTGTTCCTAAGGTTTAATAGCTGTCACCAGAGGTAATAAAAAGGGATAGACAAAAAGTACAGAATATGATACCTAACATTTAAAGAATGGAAGAGGAAAAAAAAGGTGTGGAAAAAAAAAAAGAAGCCTTAGATTGTGTTAGTAATAGCATACTAAGTGAGTTAAGTTAGACTCTTAGATAGTAAGGAATTTACCCTTGAGCCTTTGGTAACCACAAATCTAAAGACTGCAATGGCAGTAAGTACATACCTATCGATAATCACCCTAAATGTAAATGGTCTGAATGCACCAGTCAAAAGACATAGTCACTGAATGGATAAAAAAACAAGACCCATCTATATGCTGCCTACAAGAGACTCGCTTCAAACCCGAAGACATAAGAAATACACACACTAAAAGTGAAGGGATGGAAAAAGATATTTCATGCAACTAATAGGGAGAAAAAAACAGGTGTTGGAGTTCTTGTATCAGACAAAACAGACTTTAAAACAAAGAAAGCCACAAGAGACAAAGAAGGACATTACATAATGACAAAGGGGCCAATCCAACCAGAGGATATAACATTATAAATATCTATGCACCCAACACAGGAGCACCAACATATGTGAAACAAATACTAACAGAATTAAAAGGGGAAATAGAATGCAATGCATTCATTCTAGGAGACTTCAACACTCCACTCACTCCAAAGGACCGATCAACCAGACAGAAAATAAGTAAGGAGACAGAGGCATTGAACAACACATTAGAACAGATGGACCTAACAGACATATATAAAACTCTACACCCAAAAGCAGCATGATACACATTCTTCTCAAGTCCACATGGAACATTTTCAAGAACTGATCATATACTAGGCCACAAAAAGAGCCTCAGTAATTCAAAAAGATTGAAATTGCACCAACCAGCTTCTCAGATCACAACAGTATGAAACTAGAAATAAATTACACAAAGAAAACGAAAAAGCCTACAAACACATGGAGGCTTAACATGCTCCTAAATAACCAATGGATCAATGACCAAATAAAAGCAGAGATAGAGCAATATATGGAGACTAATGAAAACAGTAATTCAACAACACAAAACCTGTGGGACACAGGGAAGGCCGTGCTAAGAGGGACGTATATTGCAGTATAGGCATACCTCAGGAAAGAACAATCCCATATGAGCATTCTAAACTCACAATTAACAAAAAGAGAAAAAGAAGAACAAATGAGGCCCAAAGTCAGTAGAAGGAAGGACATAATAAAGGTTAGAGCAGAAATAATAAAATCGAGAAGAATAAAACAATACAAAGGATCAATGAAAGCAGGAACTGGTTCTTCGAGAAAATAAACAAAATAGATAAACTCCTAGCCAGACTTATCAAGAAAAAGAGAGAATCTACACACATAAACAGAATCAGAAATGAGAAAAGAAAACCCACTACAGACACCACAGAAATACAAATTATTAGAGAATACAATGAAAAATTATATGCTAACAAACTGGATAACCTAGAGGAAATGGACAACTTTCTAGAAAAATACAACCTTCCAAGGCTGACTCAGAAAGAAATAGAAAATATGAACAGACCACTTACTAGCAACAAAATTGAACTGGGAATCATAAAACTCCCTAAGAACAAAACTCCTGAACCAGATGGCTTCACCGCTGAATTTTATCAAACATTTAGTGATGATCTAATACCCATCCTCCTTTAAGTTTTCCAAAAAGTAGAAGAGGAAGGAATACTTCCAACTCACTCTATGAGGCTAGCATCACCCTACTACCAAAACCAGGCAAAGACACCACAAAAAAAGAAAATTACAGACTAATATCCCTGATAAACATAGATGCAAAAATACTCAACAAAATATTAGCAAACAGAATTCAAAAACATGTCAAAAAGATCATCCATCATGATCAAGTAGGATTTATTTCAGGGATGCAAGGTTGGTACAATATTAGAAAATCCATCAACATCATCCACGACATCAACAGAAAGGACAAAAACCACATGATCATCTCCAGATGCCGAAAAAGCACTCGACAAAATTCAACATCCATTCATGATAAAAATTCTCAACAAAATGGGTACAAGAGGGCAAGTACCTCAACATAATAAAGACCATAAATGACAAACCCACAGACAACATTATATTTAACAGCGAGAAGCTGAAAGCCTTTCCTTTAAGATCAGGAACAAGACAAGGATGTCCCACTCTCTGCACTTTTATTCAACATAGTTCTGGAGGTCCTCACTACGGCAATCAGACAACACAAAGAAATAAAGGCATCAGATTGGTAAAGAAGAAGTTAAACTGTCACTGTTTGGAGAAGACATGACATTGTACATAAAAAACCCTAAAGAATCCATTCCAAAACTAATAGATCTAATATCTGAATTCAGTAACAATGCAGGATACAAAGTTAACATACAGAAATCTGTTGCACTCCTACTCACTAGTGATGAACGAACAGAACGAGAAATCAGGAAAACAATTCCATTCACAATTGCATCAAAAAAAGAATAAAATACCAAAGAATAAGCCTAACCAAGGAAGTGAAAGACCTATACACTGAAAACTACAAGACACTCATGAGAGAAATTAAGAAAGACACCAATAAATGGAAACACATCGGGTGCTCATGGATAGGAAGAACTAATATTGTCAAAATGGCCATCCTGCCTAAAGCAATCTACCAATTCAGTGCAATCCCTATCAAAATACCAACAGCATTCTTCAACGAAATTGAGAAAATAATTCTAAAATTCATATGGAACCACAAAAGACCCCAAATAGCCAAAGCAATCCAGAGAAGGAAGAATACAGCTGGGGGCTGGGGGGACGGGATTACTCTCCCCAACTTCAAGCTCTACTACAAAGCCATAGTAATCAAGACTATTTGGTACTGGCACAAGAACAGACCCATAGACCAGACTAGAGAGCCCAGATATAAACCCAAGTATGTATGGTCAATTAATATACGATAAAGGAACCATGGACATATTTGGGGAAATGACAGCCTCTTCAACAAATGGTGTTGGCAAAACTGGACAGCTACATGCAAGAGAATGAAACCAGATTATTGTCTATCTCCAAACACAAAAGTAAACTCGAAATGGATCAAAGACCTGAATGTAAGTCATGAAACCATAAAACTCTTAGAAGATAACATAGGCAAAAATCTCCTGAATATAAACATGAGCAACTGTTTTCTGAATGCATCTCCTCGAGCAAGGGAAAAAAAAGCGAAAATGAACACATCAGACTACATCAAACAAAAGCTTCTGTACAGTGAAGGACACCATCAACAGAACAAAAACGCATCCTACAGTATGGGAGAATATATTTGTAAATGACATATCTGACAAGGGGTTAACATCCAAAATATATAAAGAACTTACATGCCTCAACACCAAAAAGCAAATAACCCAATTAAAAAATGGGCAGAGGATATGAACAGACAATTCTCCAAAGAAGAAATTCAGATGGCCAACAGGCACATGAAAAGATGCTCCAAATCACTAATTATCAGGGAAATGCAAATAAAAACCACGAGATATCACCTCACACCAGTTAGGATAGCCAGTATCAAAAAGACTAAGTACAACAAATGCTGGCAAGGATGTGGAGAAAGGGGGACCTTCCTACACTGCTGGTGGGAATATAAGCCAATTCAACCATTGTGCAAAGCAATATGGAGGTTCCTCAAGAAACTAAAAATAGAAATACCATTTGATCCTAGAATTCCACTCCTAGGAATTTACCCAAAGAATATAATTTCTCAGATTCAAAAAGACATATGCACCCCTATGTTTATTGCAGCACTATTTACAATAGCTAAGATATGGAAGCAACCTAAGTGTCCATCAGTAGATGAATGGATAAAGAGTATGTGGTACATATACACAGTGGAACACTACTCAGCCATAAGAAAGAAACAAATTCTACAATTTGCAACAACATGGATGGAGCTGGAGGATATTATACTCAGTGAAATAAGCCAGATGGAGAAAGACACATACCAAATGATATCCCTCATTTGTGGAGTATAACAGCAAAGCAGAACTGAAGGAACAAAACAGCAACAGACTCAGAGACTCCAAGAAGGGACTAGCGGTTACCAGAGGGGAAGGGTGGGGGAGGGCAGATGGGGAGGGTGGGAGAAGGGGATTGAGGGGTATTAGGATTGGCACACATGGTGTGCGGGGATCAGGCGGAAGACAGTGTAGCACAGAGAAGGCAAAAAGTGACTCTGTGGCATCTTACTACACTGATGGGCAGTGACTACAAGGGGGTATGGGGGGGACACAATACCAGGGGTTAATGTAGTATCCACATTTTTTTTTCATGTGAAACCTTCATAAGAGTGTATATCAATAATACCTTAATAAAAGAAATAAATAAATAAATAAGAAAATGTATTCATGTATCAGCTTTTGAATTATCAGAAAGTTGAAATATGAAAACTGTTTCGATCATTAAACAGAATGATACCCACACCGCAATAGGAAATACCTACCTTGAGAAGAAACATCAGAGTTAAAGCTTGGAATATCCAATCCCATGCTCCCTCGATCTTTTTAGGTAGGATAACTGTTAAAGCATACATCAAAATCTGATAACCATACTTTCTAGAACCCTGTTCAAAACTTCATCCTGAATTGAGATTGGAGGCTACATGACATCTTGATGCCACTAGTGTAAAAGAAAAAAAAAAGGAAGCTTTGAGCAAAAAAACACCATCCACGACTACACCCAGCAACAGCCACAAACTGGTGATAAACTCCAAATCTGTTGCAACCCTTTGTACAGCACAATTTTTATAACAGTATTAAGTTGAAGGAGTTTACCAAACCAATGATTCCTATAAAAGCACAAAAAATGTGACCTAAGATAAAATACCCACATGGTATTAAAAATTACTTTAGCCAATCTATGTTAAATAGACTGACCTTTTCTATTTCTTAAGGTCTAAAATGCAGTAGTTGTAAAGTTGCTATTTTAAAATGTTTTATTTACTAAGGCACTTGGTACACAATAAGTCAGTTATTTCTGCTCTAAAGGAGAAATACTCACAGGAACATACTTAGAATTAAACAGTGTAAAATATAGATCATAAATAAAAACATCTAGCTTGAATCAGAAAGCTGAATTCTAACAAAATGATTTATAATCATACCTCACTAATAAAGATATGTTAGTGAACACATACTACATGGGACTTCTTTATTTACTTGAGAGGGGTATGGAACATAGAAAATAAGTTAGGAATTCTAAGGATCAGATTGTGAGAAAACACAACCTAATTAGATTTAGAATCTTAAAAAAATATGTATAAGTTCACAAAGTGTTATATTTTTGCCCTTCATTCTTCCCCTGCTGCCAGCCACCTGTTTTAGATATTCTTACGCAGAGGATATAGTAACAATGCCATTTTCCTTCCAAATGCAATCAGGTTTTGGCAAATTTAAGTCAGTTAAAAATAGAAACTCAACCCACAACGTGATTTGGCAAATAACTATTTAAGTATTGAGTAGTTCCCCTCTTGAATGGCATTGAATTTTCTATTTATCATTTTTAAATGAACAAACTAAAAATTTGCACATGTAGCTGAACAAATAATGGCTTCTAAATTAATAGTACAGTACGCAAGGCTCTTTTATAAGCACTCACTAAAAGCAAAATTATGCCATTTTGGAAACAGCTACTTGTGACAGCAGTCCTGAGTAGTTTGTGATATTTAAAACCACTGCTTTAATTTTTATATAAACACTATTGTTATTACTCTGTAAGTCAACAGCCAACTTTGCCAGACAGAAGCTTAAGCAACTGTTTTTACCAAACAAGGGCCTTCACAAGATCCCCTTCACCAGAACCAAGCTAGGGGTACATAAATAAAGTTTTATTGATGCACACTCACACCGATACAGTTATGTGTTGCTATGGCTACTTGCACTCTACAATGGCACAGTTGAATAGTTGTGACAAGAGATCATATGGCCTGCAAAACCTAAAATATTTACCATCTAGCCCTTTACAGAAAAAAATTACCAACACCAGAACATTTTCAAAATAAACCAGATAAAATTACCTCACCATTGTCTCCACTGTTCACCTATATATGAAATGAAGGTGACAAGAGTGGTTACATACCTTCTTACAGCTTCTTAAACGTAATTAACTTCTTAACATTTGTACTACTTGGAACTCATCAGATACTTTTCTGAAATACTGAACAAAGCAGAGTTGACTCAGCAATGCAGATGAAGCTAAAATCTCTTAGGACTCAAAAGGCAAAATGTGTATACCCAGCACCACCCTAATTAGTATTACTCAGCATTAAGTACAGCATTATCATAAGGAGGATGAATTATGACTGAAGCCAATTTGTGTACCATTATTTCTGCTAAAGGATATTCAAGAGAAAAAAAAACAAAAATGGCTAGAACAAATATTAGAACAAGTAATTAGAACAATATATTTCAGAGTTTTATAAACAGGAAACAATTGGTGTTATATTTTCAATGATGCTGTTTCCCTGTAAAGCCATTTTTAAATTTTGAAGTGAAAAATCTAAGAGCTAAACCCAGATTAAAATGTCATATACCTAGATAGTCAGTGAGTAATGGGAATGTTATGTGGACGCTCTGGTTATTACCTTCACTGCAATTATTTTTGTGTTACAATTTTCATTCCTTGATTAAGTCTGTAGACCTAGCCAAGGAGTGAGTCTATTCTAACCTACCCCAGACATTCCCCATTTGTCATAGGAAGACTATGTAGGAACTAGGTGCTAATTTTGTGGTGCCACCTATATCCCTTCCGAGCTGTTTTCTTAGAGGAGGGAATGGACAAAAAATACAGTACGTATAAACAATTCAGAGAAAACCCTGAGGGCTGAAAAGCACATCTATAAAAAGAGGGAGGAGCAGTCACATCATGTTATCCTGTGATAGGAGAAGCACTGAGATGCTATCTAACACCTACTGCCTTCCGAAGTCAATGTCCAGTGAGGAGTTAGCAACAGTTAGAATTTCCAAAGGAAAGGACTCAGAGCAGCATATATGAATAAGGAAGCAAAGAGGCCTAAGTTTTGGAATGAGTCAGAAAGACCTATTTGAATCATGACTCTAGCACTAACTTTATATGTGATGCAAGTTATTTAACCTCCTGAGTCTCTTCATGAACGTAATGACTGTACTACTTTCATAAGATTATTGTGAAGATTAAAGAAGATATAGTAGGAAAACTGACTCCTGAAATGTAAAAATAATAAATTCACAACAGCAGCTAAACATATATGGAACCATAGGCTAGGCATATATTCCTCAGCAAGCCTATTAGATACTAATATTTTACCTTGTCCAAGATCACAAAATAAGCAAGTGGTAGAGCCACATGTGGATCCAGGTAGTATAGCTCCATTATCCACACTCTTAACTATCTGATTATACTGCAGTTACTATTATAATGAACATTCCAGATATTCCTATGAATAGTTGTGTGCAAAACAAAGTATTTGAAGCCCTTCTTCAAACATTTGAATTTTAATAGATTTCTAGTTTGGAAAAAATCCTGCTCTGTTGCTAAAATGTTGTTAGCACAGAGCTAACAACACTTTGGTCAAAATTCATTATCTGTTTAGGTCACTTAAGTCAGAGAAAAAAAAATTTCTAAACTCCAAAATATGTAGTCTGGCTTTGAGAGAATAGAAAAGACTATGGAACAAACACCCCTCCTCTAGAAAAACAGCTATGAAGGGATATGGGTGACACCACAAATTCAGAGTCTCAGGTGTAAGGGTCCTTGGTCTAACTCTCTTATTCTATCTACAGAATGGAAACCAAAGCCAAAAGAGAAATGTGGCTTTACACGCATCCCACATCTAGTCATCCATCGTGTCAGACTACTTGCAGAAGGACCTTTCCACTGCACCCCTCTGTCTAGATTGCTATTGAACCGCTATTGAACAGTGTCTCATTCATGTAATATTTCACCTGAAGAGACATGTATTGGTCATTGTACAATAGAAATATATTAGAAATCAGCAGAGGGGAGGGAGTCTTTTACCAAAGAATCTATCTGAACAAGACAGGGTCAACTTGACTCTGAACAAAATGCAGACACATAAATTAGTAATCACTCCTAATGCTCTTCTGAACTGTTTCTGTATTCTAAATAGAGAATAACTTTCCAACAGAAATTCTCTCTCCCCTTCTAATATTTCCCACAGAATATTACCATTAAGTCCTGGTTACATTCCCAATAATCTTCTACAAAAACATTTGTTCCCTTAAATTAATAAATTATATTATTCCTAAAAAAAATACATCTGCACACTTTAAAATAGTCAGTGATCATACACTTTACCATCCTCTCAGATGACTGAATACTCATTGCCTGCGTGTAAATACAATTAGCTTACTACTAAAATAATTTTGTAGGGTAGAAATTCCCATTGTAGTTTGCAAATATTTGTCTTCAAACATCTTACCTTTTGTGTAAGGCAAAACAGATTAATTCAAAACAATCACATAAGGAAAATAATTTTACTACTATTAACAACTGATGTTTTCAACTCCTCTTATGATGACCCTGACTAATGAGTATGATCTCTTTCAGCAGAACCAAAACTGAGAGTTGCAATAGGGAGCTAACCATGCAGTGACATACACTAGCAGCAAAACTAAGGTTAAATAGTTAAAGTAAGCAAAAAAGAAAAAGCACTATCCAGGAAGATCTCTTTCAAAAATTACTTGGAGAGTTTTACAAGAATTCACAAAAGCTAGAAATAATCTTTTCCTCTATAGTGAAAAAAGGGAAAAAATGCAACTAGTAGTGATGAAGAGAAAGGGACAAACTATTCACAAGGAAGAACTACAGATTTGGTAAGATACAAAGATGAAGAGTCTATGAATCAAAAGCAACCTCAGCACTTTGGTTCCTAGGCAACCATGTGAATGAGGACCTCCATGGCAAACCCAGACAAAAGAGAAAAAGAATTGTCAGAGAAAGCTGGTTCATGGGGAAAGGAGGTAAGGCCAGTTTACCTTGTGGAAGTGAATGTTAGCAAATGAGTATATTTAGTATGTCTTAAATATATGCAGATGGATTACAGGTAAATTGAAGGTGCAGAATTTAAGCCTCTTGTATGGCTCGTACAGATGTGAAAATGCTGAATAATTAAGGTGGGCTTCATAGGTAAAAGCTAAAGCCTCAGAGTAACATGTGATGTGCTAACATACAGCTAGCTAATGAAATTCACTTCTGAACCCTTAGTGTTATTACAAATACCTCTTCAGAGAGTTGCAATAGTTATTGAGTATTTACCTTCTTGCCCCCTCCTTAAACAAATTCCAAATAAAACAAATTTCACATTGAGATTGCAATTCTAGAAAGATATAATTTAATACCATGACAACAAACTCCACAATGCTTATATGAAATCTTCTCTCCCTGAATCAAAGAATATTTGCAATTAGCTTTCTCTGAACAGTATCTACATTAAGCCTCCACTCAGCCCATTTAACACTTCATCTTAATCATTTTTTGTTACATATACATAACATTTCTATATACATTTCCCTTTCCACTGATAATATTGACCTCTCTTCTAGATATATTTTCTTCTAGATGTACTTTTAAGTTTGAATTCTGAATCTCCAAGTTAAGACATGACACTACCAAAAAAAAAAAATCCTCCATCAGGCAACTGCCTTCTATAAATTTCTTCAATACCAAAAGTGCTTAAATGATATCTTCTGCTTCCTACCTTTTATAGTTGGCCCACATTTATGAATTTAACCTTCTCCACACCCTCTTTCTGCCTATTTACTTTCGTTTCCTATTCTCTTTTTTTAGTCACAATATTACTAAGTTTCTCTAGGAAATGTTTCAACTCCAATTTTTGGGGATCCAACGTTCTAATTTTGAGAGAAAAAAGCTGTGGAATGAGTCAATTGTCACTAAACAGCTGTGCAACCTTATGCAAATTTTTAACCTTTCTGAGCCTCAGTTTTCTCATTTGTAAACAGGAGATGATACCACCTATCAGAAGGGATGTTTTTCAAATTAAAAGAAATGTAACAAATCTAGCATGATAGGTGGTAAACAGTATTTGATAAACAGGTGGTTATGCATAAAAACTTGCATTATTAAGGTAATTATTTCATAGGTCATTACAGAACTTTGATACCAAAAGCACTGAATATACTTCCTAATTCTGGCCTCAATTCAGAAACAGAATACATATTACATTACTGCAGTTATGGGAGAAACCATCAAGGGGAGTGTGTGGTGAAAGTCTGACTACAGCATTTAGGCAGAAAGGATCTGGAATATAGGACCAGGAATGCCAGCTCTTAAGGTTTACTGTGTTCCAGCCTCCCTGTACACCCTTGAAGGTAGTAAAATGTTGATTAGACTTCAAGCAGAGAGCTGCAACGTTTCATTTAGTCTTCCAGTTCCAAGCAGAAATGAGATTAGTGCAAGTTTATACTTCATTGCTGTGGGGAAGCTGGGGTTCCTATGGCCAAGATCCTCACTGAACGTAAACCACCTGTTGATGTAACTGGCCTGTTGCTAGGATACTGCTTCCACACCTTTAGGCAATAAGCTATTATTGTGCTATATAGAGAACTCGGCCCAGTGCTCTGCGTGGAGACAGAGATGCTAGTGTTCAACCTACCGCTGGGAGAACACGCCAGGTAATAAACCCTTTCACCCCAAAGAACATTTTGCTGTCAATTTCTTTGGTCACATTGAATCTATAGCGAACTTGCCCGGGGCTGAAACCCACTGGCAAGACAATTGGCAAAAGTCAGCAGGGTTCATTGTTGACCAAGGAAAAAGACAGGCTGCCTTTATGGGAGGGGTGATTCAGTGGGCTGCCCCTGTGAATGGGGAGACAGTGGATTGTCCCCCAATGGGTATGTGGTCTGAAGTGGCCTGCCTCCTAGAGGATTGGGCCCCACCCCAGGACTGGAGGCAAGTGAAGTTGACACCTGAGGCAGTAGGGGTGGCCCTTGATATAGTAAGTAAATCCTTTGAGAAACAGCGTGCCCGTGAGGCAGTGGGGACTGTGGGTTGGCTGCTTCTCACTGTATTAAAAGGGTCTACAGAAGAGACCCAAGAAAAGGCAGCACGAGAACATGAGCTGCAAAATTCTGTGGATTCCCTGAAAAAGAAAATGGTATTGATGCGAGAGGCGGCACAAGAACATGAGCTGCAAACGCTGCAAACTTCTGTGGATTCCCTGAAAAGAGAAATGGCATTGATGAGAGAGGAGATGGCACGAGAACGCCAGGAGCAAGGTGCCATGGGAGAGATAAACAATTCTTTACAGAATGAGATGGCAGCACTGTGAGGTGTTCTGAAGGAGAAAGAGGCCATCAAGGAAAAAGAGGAACTCCTGAGGGAAGCACAGGTGGAGATGGCACGAGGACATCAGCTGCGAAGCATTGAGGTGAAGGTAAGAGAGCTTCTGAAGACTGAGGTAGCATTGCTGCAAGGCACTGTAGAAAAGGTAAACGTTGTAGCAGAGAGGCACTGGTGGGAATCGAGAGAAAGGTGCCATCAGTCCCAGAAGTGGACGAGCTGGGGAAGAATGAAGGGGTGGTGCCAGAGGCACTGGCCCCTCCTGTATTGAAAGCACACCCAGTGGTTGCAAAGAAAATAAAGACCCAGCAGCTGAAAGTTCCCCAAGGAGAGAAGCAGTCCCCTTCCCAGGTCATGGAGCACTCTATGTTCCACCCCTATACTCAGGCTGAGCTGGTGGATTTGGGCTCCTGGTTTAGGCAGAAGCCCTCAGAGTCAATATCAGCTTGGCTCCTGCGTCTGTGGGACTTAGGGGTGGATGGAATTGTTCTGTCGGGATTTGAGATGGGAAAGCTGTCTTCCCTGACAGTGCAGCCTGCCTTGAGACATCAATTACAAAATGCACATCAGACTCCAGGGAGTCACTCCCTCCTCAATTGGCTT
The DNA here is from genome assembly GCA_032199065.1 of Smutsia gigantea. NCBI lineage: Eukaryota > Metazoa > Chordata > Mammalia > Pholidota > Manidae > Smutsia > Smutsia gigantea. The sequence continues at coordinate 64,618 of JAVSCE010016487.1, read as the reverse complement.
ATAGCTGCACTTTGTGCTGTGTGGCCCAATCCGGGTAATCTACCATCCTCTCCTGTTAGATGGCAGACGTATGGTGAGCTCCAACAGGTGTTACGAGAGCTAGGCATAAGAAATGCCATCTATAGTCCAGAGAATTATCACCCAGATGAAGACACTTTCAGTACTGGGATGAGAAATATTGTACTTCAAATGGCTCCTACATCCTCTTTGGGTCTCTAGTGGCCATTTTTTCCCCTCACTTAGGGCATCCCATAAGTGAGGTGACACATACAGTAGCAGACTTAGGAGAGGCTGAAGCAACAAGAACACAGAAAGAAATAAGACCTATCACTCACAAGAAGAATTTACAGGGCCCCATGAAGGTTACGAGGACCCAGATGTAGGTTGATTTAATACGGGCAGGAGCAGATGTATGGAAATTAGAAGGGAAATCAAATAGGATCTTACTAGAGCTATGGCAGCAGCTGAAACCAGAACAGCAGTTCCAGCCATTAAGACCAAAGAGGCAGAGGTCAGAGAAAGAGCCACGAGTGCGGCCTGTGTGTTTGCAAGACCTCCTTCTGGAAAGCGAGCTAACCTCACTTGAGCCGACACAGAAAGGTGATTGGGGAACACAGTTTGACAGAGGGGAAAATCAAGGTATCTGCCCTGAGGGACCAGGGAGGGACCAGAGGCCACATGTTGAAACAGCTATCCATTGGTCCCCAGTGAACATACAATGTGTCCTGGCTCTGGTGGACCCAGGGGCTGAATGTTCACTGATTCATGGTAACCATGAACGGTTCCCCGGGACCCCCACTATCATAGATGGATACGGGGGGAAGGGTATCAGAGTGAAAAAAGCCCAAATCCCTTTGGGAATAGGGCGTGTACCCCCCAAAGAGTATATGTGTATATATCTCCTATCCCTGAGTATATTTTGGGAATTGATATCCTGCTGGGTCTGTGGTTGCAGACCATTGCAGGTGAGTTCAGACTGAGAGTACGTGTGGTGAAGGCAGTTCTGAGGGGACATGCTAGGCACCAGCCCATAGCTTTCCTGTGCCTCAGCGGGTGACTAATACCAAACAATACAAACTGCCTGGAGGGCATAAAGAGACTGGAGAACCTCTCCAGGAGCTGGAAAAGGTGGGTATTATAAAGCCCACCCATAGTCCTTTCAATTCCCCAGTGTGGCCAATAAAAAAGCCAGATGGCTCCTGGCATACGACTGGATTACAGAGAACTGAAAAAGGTCATATTCCCTATGCATACTGCTGTCCCGCTATTGCAGGCTTGATGTATACGCTCAGCCATGAACTAGGAACATATCATTATGTGGTAGATCTTGCTAATGCCTTCTTTTCCATTGACATTGAGCAGAAAAGTCAGGAACAGTTTGCCTTCACATGGGAAGGATGGCAATGGACTTTCACCATCCTCCCACAGGGATACCTCCACAGCCCCACCATCTGTCATGGACTTGTAGCCCAGGACTTGGCTACATGGGAGAAACCGCCAACAGAGCAGCTGTACCATTATATTGATGATGTCATGCTCACATCCGATTCTCTTTCAGATCTAAAAAGTGCAGCACCTAGACTGCTGCAACATTTACAGGAGAAAGGATGGGCTGTGAACAGCATCAAGGTTCAGGGACCTGGTTTGTCAAATTCTTGGGGGTCATCTGGTCAGGTAAGACCAAAGTTATACCAGAAACAGTTATAAAGTTCAGGCCTTTCCTACCCCCACAACTGTAGCATTGCTACAAGAGTTTCTCAGTCTTTTAGGCTATGGAGAGTATTTATCCCACACTTGGCACAAATTCTGAAGCCCTTACACCAGTTGGTATGAAAGGGCATCAGGTGGGACTGGGATGAGACATGTGCAGCTGCCTTTACTACAGCAAAACGGGCAGTCAAGGCCGTGCAGGTCTTGAGTGTGATAGACCCATCAAGGACCTGTGAGCTGGACATTCGGTTCATGTGACTGAAGATGGTTATGGCTGGGATCTCTGGCAGTGGCTTGAATGAACTCGCCAACACGTTGGATTCTGGTCACAACTCTGGAAAGGGGCAGAGGTACGATACACTTTGACAGAAAAACAACTGGCTGCCATGTATCATGCCTTGCTGGCTACAGAACCCATCACTGGAATGGCCCCGATAAAGGTAATAACCACCTATCCCATCTTGGGGTGGGTATGAGACTGGACCCAAAAGCCAAGGAGTGGTGTGGCACAAACGCCTACACTAGCCAAGTGGAGTGCTTACCTATAGCAGGGTAGTGCCGTCTCTAGTATCCCCTTGAGTGAAGAACTCCACTGCTTGTTGGGGCCAGTGACATATACTAGTAAAAAGCAGGAAGAACTTGCTTTTGAACCATTAGTAGCAGAAAGTCCCTATCGGGAAGGAAGAGCCCCTATACCCGAAGATGCGTGGTACACAGATGGCTCCAGCCATGGGTAGCCCACAAAATGGAGGGCCATAGCTTTCCATCCTAAGACTGAGACAATATGGATGGAAGATGGTGAGGGGAAGAGCAGCCAATGGGCAGAGTTGTGGGCCGTGTGGCTTGTGATCAGCCAGGAGCCCTCCCCTATAGTTGTCTGCACTGACTGTGCTTGACCCTGTGACTACCAACCTGGTACCATGCCAACTGTCTGGTTGGTCACCGACCCCTTTGGGGGCAAGAATTGTGGCAAGATTTATGGGCCTGTGATCAGACTAAAATAATTACAGTATACCATGTGACAGGTCATTTGCTACTGGTATCCCCAGGAAATGATGAAGCAGATAAATTGGCCCAGATATCTGGGCCTGCCTCTGATGTAGCCCAATGGCTCCATCAGCGTTTGTTGATGCAGGGAGGGCAAAAGACAGTGTGGGCTGTATCCTGTCAGTGGGGCTTGCTTTTGACCTTCGAAGAAGTTAGTAGAGCCCGGCAGTAGCATGTTGTGTGCTCCAAAAGGCACTTACACCAAGTTCCACAGCAACATGGAACAATACCCCTCGTCAGGTGGCAGATAGACTATATTGGGCTTCTGCCTGTGTCAGAAGGATATCGGTACGTGATTACTTGTGTGGACACAGCTACTGGACCTCTGGTTGCTTTTCCTACCCGTTGTGCAGACCAGCAGACAACCAAAAGTGGCCTGGAGCATCTCTTTGCTGCCTATGGCTGACCACAGGTAATTGGGAGTGATCAGGGCACCCATTTTACTAGACGTACACTGCAAGAATGGGTGTGACAGCTGGGAATCAAATGGAAGTTTCATGTGCCGTACAATCCCTACTGCAGCAGGCATGATAGAGAGGCACAATGGCTTGTTAAAATCTGGACTAAAGTCAGATACCAATAGTCTGTGGGGATGGTCAGTCCACTTATGGACCATGCTATGACATTTGAAAGAGAGACCCTGAAAGGGAGCCTTGAGCCCCGTAGACATGTTAACACATATGGCTGCCTCCCCTATACAACTCCAAGTACAAACCAAGGAAGAATCACTGAAGCCGAGGTTCAGCCACCAGAATAACATCTTGCTGCCAGCACCAACTGCACTGAACCCCAGAGACTCCATTGAATGGACGTGGCCTTGGACCTTTCGACACATGGACCAATGATGGCTGGCTCTCCTGGCACGTTGGGGACAAGGCCTAGAAGCTGGCCTCCTGCGTAATCCTGGAATAACAGCTGAGTGGCCACCAAAGGTCACAGTAGTATATCCTGAATAGCCAGAAGGTAGGAGCATCTTACCAGGGAGTTTTGTTTTATCATTATGGACAGAGCATGCACCTCCAGTAGCACTATATATAGACCCTTCAGTAATCTCCACGGGGAAAGAAGTAAAAGTATGGTATACTAGACCTGGACAGGACCCCCTTCCTGCTACAGTCCTATCACAGGACCACTCTCTTGCATGCATCCTACCTGATGGACAAGATTTGCCTATGTTGGTGACATTAAAACATGTGTCTTATCGCCCCTAAAGTCTTTGTGGATTGGGAACTTCCTCTGGCTTGAGGATTATTATTATTTTTGTTACCTGTATCAAAATCTTATTTTATCTTAATTTTTATTATCTCTATGTTGTTGTTATCCTCTGTTGGTATTGTGGAATCTGGTTACAGTGTTCCAGCTTTCTAGCAGAGGGACCATTGTGGAAGACTGAAAGTGTGTAGATTGTAAGGCGAGAATCCTGGAGGGGTGGAGTGTGGGGAAGTTGGAGTTCCTATGGCCAGGATTCTCACTGAACTTAAACCACCTGATGATGTAACTGGCCTGTTGCTAGGCTACCGCTTCCACACCTTTAGGCAATAAGCTATTATTGTGCTGTGGATAAAATGAGAGTTCCTGTAGCCAAGATTCTCACCTGGCCCTGGTTGATTAGCTCACTGCACACCTGTGGGCAATACATGGCTGTTAACTAAAGAGCTCCACCCAGTGCTCTGGGCGTGACAGGGTGGCACGGCTGCAGGAGAGCAAAGCAGAGGCTAGAGTGGTGGCAACACCAAGGACAGAGGCCCAGAGGACGGCTGTGTGGGTGGGACGGCTGCGCAGAGAGGCCCAAAGGACGGCTGTGTGGGACGGCTGCGCAGAGAGGCCCAGAGGACGGCTGTGTGGGACGGCTGCGCAGAGAGGCCCAGAGGACGGCTGTGTGGGACGACTGTGCAGAGAGACCCAGAGGACAGCTGTGCAGGTCGACTGTGCAGAGAGGCCCAGAGGACGGTTGTGCGGGACGGCTGTGCAGAGAGGCCCAGAAGATGGCTGTGCGGGACGGCCCAGAGGCAGAGACCGGCTTCCTGCATACAGACTCACTCTGAGTGAATGGGATATTAGTGACTGACCTGCCACCGTGGAAATAAAGTTGGGTATAACCCTTTCAGCCCAAGAACCCTCTGCTGTCAATTTCTTTGGTCGCAGTGAATCTATAGTGAACTTGCCTGGGGCTGAAACCCATTGGCAAGACATGTACTATAAAGAGAGCTCGGCCCAGTGCTCTGGGTGGAGGCAGAGATGCTAGTGCTCGTCCTACCGCCGAGAGAACAAGCCAGGTAATAAACCCTTTCACCCCAAAGAACGTTTTGCTGTCAATTTCTTTGGTCACACTGAATCCATAAGCGAATGTGCCCGGGGCTGAAACCCATTGGGCAAGACAATTGCTGATTTCAAACATGGAACAATAACAACCACAATGATGGTAATGACAAATATGTTAACTTTACAACTAATATTTGAGACTTACTGCATGCCAAGGACATGTTTTGTATTCAGCCCCGGGCAAGTTCACTGGATTCAATGAGACAATGGAACGTTCTTGGGGTGAAAGGGTTATGCCCAGCCTTATTCCCACAGTGGCAGGTCCATCACTAGAATCTTGTCCACTCAGAGTGAGTCTATAGGCAGCAAGCCGGTCTCTGCCTCTGGGCCTCTCTGCACCCGCAGCCATCTCAGTCTCTGTCCTCAGTGCTGTCACCACTCCAGTCTCGTCTCTGCTCTTCTGCAGTCTTGCAACCATGCCACCAAGTCTCCCAGAGCACTGGGCAGAGCTCTTTATATAGAGTCAATAACAACAGACTGCCCACACATGTGCAGTGAGCTAGCCAACCAGGGCCAGGTGAGAATCCTGGCCATAGGAACCTTCACTTCATCTACATTCCAATATTATGTGCTATAATATCCAAATTATGTGCTGACAGTAAGACACCCAATATTTCAGCAGCCAGAGCTATTTGGGTATCTGTGTGGGAAGTGGAGCATCATATTCACTCAACTGTATAAGGAAAGGCAGAAAGAGGTAGAAAAAGAAAGGGTTACATCCCATAGCAGCAATTCTGGAACTTTCAATATTAAAAAGTCATGACACTGTCACCTTGAGGATGGCCAGCCTTGGAGATAATTAGAGCCCTCCAGATGAAAGGTTCTCCACCTGTTTCCACCTGACACATGGTGATGGATGAGGGCATTAGAGGCTGATGCTATGTCATCATATGCTCAACACCCCTCCATGGGCTTCTATACAGAAATTCCCAGAATATCAGCTGTACCTCTGTGTCTTCTCACCCTTGTCAGGAAAGATCATTAAAATGAAAATGAATAAAATAGGTATAAATTCTCCCTGTATCAAATAAGTAAATATTAATATTTATTGAATGCTGGTATTATGTTCCAGGTATGTTCTAAGCCTTTTGCCTGTATTAATCCTCAAACGATACTATGAATTAGACACTGTTTTATTCCCATTTTCCAGATGAGGTAACTGAGACACAAAATAAATAATTTGCTACAGATCACACATAAAGGAAATGGCAGGACCAAGATTCCAACAAGGAGATCTGGTTGCAGATCCCCAGTTCCTAAACACAATACACTACCTCTCTGCTTTCCAGGGTGTGATCTAGTGGAAAGGTGCCCTGGGGAATTCCAGGAACTCTTTGTATGTTGCCACAACCCAAAAGATAAGCATTTTTGTCTCTGCAGGATACACTAAAAACGCTCCCTAGGACTGTGAGGGTTTACTCCTACCGGGACTTTAGTTTAATGTCAGGGATATTAGATCCAAACCCCACAAGCCCAGAAGACTTCATTTATGGCCTCTCTCCCTATCCCTGGGTAAACTGAGCTGTAGGAATCTTCTTAGTTGGCTTTGCAAACGATACTGGTTATGAGGCAGGCTGGCCCCATAGTGTTACTGCTAGGCTACATGAAATCAACAAAGCTTCTCATAAAGAATAGGAACATAGCCCCTTGTTCTGAAACAAGATCTATGCATTAAAGATTCAATCTTCTGGATAGGGTTATTCACATATTGCACTCAATAATACTTATTGTAAGTCTGCTATAAGCCAGGAACTATTCAAAGTGCTGGAATACACCTGTGAACAAGAGATCCCTCATCCACAGACATTACATTTTAGTGGGATGGAAATATGGGTCTTGTGGACCTATAAAGGTCAGCTCCAAATACAAGAAGACAGGGTGCTAAATTCATGCCATCCTTAAGGGTGAAAAAAAGATGTGACAAAAAGGTGCTCTATTTACTCTGAATGTCATGAATGCTGGAATCTTTACAACTAGAACTTGAGAACATTCTAAACTATTGCACTGTTGCCAAAGTTGTTGCCAACTTGAAATGAAAAGCAGTATGGCTGGATGGCACTGCTTCTGGCTCAGGCTAAAATAACAGTGCCCATCCGCAAGTACCTGAAGGGAGAAATGGAAAGGACAGATATAAAGCTTGGATTGCTTAACTCTCCTTAGAACCTCTTCCCAAAACAGGAGAAAGAAATCACTAGCAGAGGATCCTAAATTCTGCCACCTCTTGACATTGTTAGTATCAGTATTCAAACTAATACAAGGAAAAAAGATAACAACAAAAAAGAAACAATATGGGAGAAGAGTTCTTTTTCCAGCAGCAAAGTGTAAGCTGAGGCCAGAAATGATTCACAGTCCTCTGCTCTGACAGAGCAGTTCACATCCAAGAAACTGAAAGAGGGAGAGAACGACACATACTAAAAACTGGTTATTCACCTGTAGGTTCAACACATAGATAACTAAAAACTGGTTACTCACCTGTGGGTTCTCCAAAAATAATTCCAAAATATGAAGCATGATGAAGCATTAGAGATACTTTAAACTCTTGGCCTACAGACTATTTCAATCTCAGAATGGCCAAATTGACATCAAGGCACAAAATCATGGTCCAGCATATATGCCTATAACACTGACATTCTATTATTCTTATATTCTCCCCTCTGGGGACTGAGACCCAGTTTACCAATTTCTGTCCCCCTAGCATCTAGCATCAGGCCCATCATAAAGGAGGCATTCAGAAAATGCTTAAGCTGAACTAAAAAGAGAAAGCATCCTCAATACGGAAATAATAAAGACAGGAACCACCGGCGGGAGACACACCAGAAACAACTCATCATGGTTGTTCATTTTGAATGGTTTGACCAAAATTACCTAAGTAACTTATATAATAACTTAAATAATGTTAATCCACCTGAAAAAAAAATAGACACAACTTTTAAAAGAAAGTAACACAGCAAGAAAGCAAAACAACTCAAATTTCTGATAATTTATCAAAAAGCGTAAGTACTCAGAATGATATTGCAATTCAAGGCTAACCTCTGCAGCCTTAACTGCTGGGTTATTTTAAACTCATGTCCCAAAGACTGACATGGCATTTATGCACTCATTCATTCACTCCTACATCTTCGTATCTTTGTCATACTAGGCACAATGGGAGAGCCTAGGATCTAATGAATAGGAAAACACAGAGTTCCTACCCCCATGGATGGTCTTTCTTCTCATATTCTTCAGAGAGGTTCTATATAATCTAAATATAAGCTGCTTTTATCCATCCTGTCTCACTACAGAAAAACTATAGTCCTTTCTGTCCTTCCCAACTGCAAGTGGAGAAATCAGTGATGCAACCACAACTCAGTTTCAGTTGCATTACATCATATACCTAGAACAGTAAAACACAATCCAGGCATTGCTAAAAGAAATTGAAATACTCCAACATGGATTAACTAATTTTTGCTTCCCCCCTACCCTCCATAATTTTGAAGAAGAATTTAATGAGTTCTGCCTAGTTAGAAAACAAAGTTGAAGAAACCAAATGGTCTTTAACATTCTAGATTTAAAATGCTAAACTTGTATATTACAGGTCAATTACAAGAGCACTGTTTTTAATTTTTTCTTAATGACATAAACTAAAACTATGATAACTCTATGCTAAGAAGTACTATGTAGCAGTTAAAGAATAAGACATAAAATAACATATTCCATATTGGGGTAGAGGACAGAACACAGAACCATGGTATACAATATGTTAAAAATACAGACACAAAGACACACACACACACAGAAGAAAAGATCTGGAAAAATATCAAGCTGACTGGTGTGATTTCCCCTGGGAGGTAAATAAATAGAGGGAGAGATATGCAGGAAGAATTTGGATTCTTTTTCTATATATTGCTATATTGTTTGATTTCTTCTGAGATATTATTCATCTATCACTGTTTAATTAAAAACATTTTTAAAGAAACTGCCTCTAAAACCAGATAAACATACAATATTTAGCATTTGGTTCTTAATATTCCAAACACCACAGGAAAAAAAAATCTTGTTTAAATAGAATAACTGACATAGCATTTAGATCCAACAAAGCACTTAAACCATCAATGGCATGAACTTGGAAAATTTAGGTTCTAAAAGGAACATGTCCAAAGAAATAAATCTTATACTTTCAAAATGTATATTCTAAGCCACTGAAACTAGACTAGGTATTACAAAAGCTGCTATCATACATACCCTATATGTAACTCATTTATTATTAATGTGTTGTACAAACTGCAAACTATTATCTCCCAAATCTATTACTCCTTAAACTATTATCTCCTTACAAAAATGAGCAACTTTTTTTTTCTTCCTTAGAGAAAAGTTTTCCTGACATGCCTTCTCTTTTCCTCTTAACAGTTCAATTTGCTGGCAATTCAAGCAGTGGTTCAACTGTAGCACTAAACTTAAAAATATACAGCCTTCTTGATCTTCCAATAGTTCCCCAAAAATGATAGCCAAGGACCGGAAATTGAAATATCACCATGACAGTAAATGTGCACTAGTCACAATATAACCAAACAAGTATTTATGGAACTAAACCATGTTCCTTTTCTTCTGCTTCTTAAAAAACTCAACACAAAAATTGTTAAGCTCATGGCTCAACTAAATTCCCAAATTAACTATAAACATCTTTTTATTTTCCACAGATTATTAGTCATTTGAACTTCATTGGTCACACACAGAAGAAACCAAAAATTAATGCAGAGCATACAGTCGAATGTATGAGCAACAATTTGGTATACAGTAAAGGTGCCAGTTTTACTTTCCTATGGAGCTTTTGCTGGTCTGGATTGGAGTTCTTAAGAGCCTAATGATAAAAATCATTCAGAACTAAATTATAAGTAGTCATGAGGTGAACGTCTTGCTTTAACCAATTAATATTATTATTTTCTAGGCGAAGAATGAGTATATGCAATATACATAAGCACCAGTATTTAAGAAAAAGGCCAATATTTCAGTCCTCTTTTCTTTGTGCCTGAGCACAATACCAAACAGTAAAATGCAGAATAGAAATAAGCAGAGGATTTTTTGTAATAGAACCACTTAAAAATGCATATCTAGCCATCAAGGACTAAAGATCAACAAGGGAAGAGAAGAAACAAGTTCCTTCTCTGCCTTTAATTGAGGCCAGTCATTTCACTCAATCAATAAATCACTCATTCTTTGGCCACGTAGTCTACACTGTCACTGCATATGTTATTTTAGTAATATGTACTATGTATCTTAGTACCAACAATTATAATATTTATTGCCATGTGGAGAAAAAGAGAAAAAAATAGAGTTTGATTTAGCTGTCACCAAATATCCAAAGATACTCAAGGTATGGGGTGAAAGGAGAAGTGGGGGAATATAATGGAAACAGAAAATTGCCAACTATTATCAGAGTATACTATTAACCAATGGGTGTCCTAGTACACTGATAATATTCAACTGCTTCCTAAAGTTCCTCACTTACTGCCAGGAAATAATAAGGCATACTGTCATATGTACATGCTGTTTTATATGAGACTTGCTTACTTGATTCATGAGAGAGAAAAGGAAGCTACTTTATCAAAAAATATACCCTAAAAAAATGGGGAATACCCAAATGTTTAATGGTACAGATGACTCGGTGAGTAGGCAGTTGCAGAAACTCACATCTGATGCTAGAAAAGACTAAAGTTTTCATAAAGATCATTCTGAAATGCTGTTCTGGGTGGACATTATTTGCTCTTGCATTATGATTTTCTTTTATTTCCCCACTAAGCATTTATGAAGTGTTGCATTCCTTGTAGAGGAAAAAGATGGAGTTTCTCCCATAATTACAAAAATAAGAATGCCATTCTTATATAAGGCATTCTCTGGTTACTAGACCACATTCCACTAATTAAAATATTGCTACTTTGTACAATTTTGGCATCCAATGAGCTTGCATTTGTGTCTCAAACTGGCTGATTTTTAAGCTGATAAAGAGTGGGCAGTGAAAATAGTCATGTCTATCTCCCAATAACAACAAAGAAAATTTTTAATTGTTTACTTTAAACACAGGAAAAAATATCTATTTTAAATGCTAGACATCTTTTAAGATGAGATAATTATAACATATTTGAGAGACAGACTTATTTACAGACAAGATCTGATGAATGAAATATTAATGGTAAGTAAAAATACAACACAACAGGCAATCCTATTTATTGATTGTATGAGCAAATATTAAGAACTTAAATAAGAAGAAATAGTACAAACCAAGTAGAGCAAACATAATAGCTTCCACTTGTCGCACTCTCAGTTTAGAAGGATCTTTTATATATACTCAGCTTTTGAATTCAGTATTTATTGGGTATCAGCGTGTCAGACCCTATACTGTGTCTCGGTTTAGACATGTCCCTTTATTCTCCATTCATCCTACTTGATAATCAAAATCCTATTAAGAAAAAAGGGCAGGATTATCTCCCTCTTAAGAATAAAATAAAGTTTAGATGTTAAGGAACTTTTTCACATGATCACAAACTAAATTAAAGCAAAGTCTGCCCTTCAATTATACATTATATATTCAAGTTTATATCACTAAACTCAAGGATTTTTCTGATCATGACACATCTTCCTTACCAATGCGACAAATTTATTTTTAAAAGATGACAATGATTTTAACTGCTACTGTTTCTTAGGAGTAATGATAAGGATTATGACTAATGTGTGTGCATGTGTGTATATGTTTATTACTCACTTTAAAAAGGTAGTATTTGAACATGGATGGAGCTAGAGGGTATTATGCTAAGTGAAATAATTCAGGAGGAGAAAGACAAGTACCAAATGATTTCACTCATTTGTGAAGGGTAATAACAAAGCAAAACTGAAGGAACAAAACAGCAGCAGACTCACTGACTCCAACAAGGGACTAACAGTTACAAAAGGGAAGGGGTTGGGGAGGGTGGATGGTGAGGGAGGGAGAAGAAGATTAAGGGGCATTATAATTAGCATACATAATATAGGGTGGTCACTGGGGAAGGCGGAATAGCACAGAGAAGACAAGTAGTGACTCTATAGCACCTTATTATGCTGATGGACAGTGACTGCACTGGGATTTGAGGGGGAGGACTTGATAATATGGGTGAATGCTGTAACCACAATGCTGCTCATGTGAAACCTTCATAAGATTGTATATCAATGATACCTTAATAGAAAAAAAGAGGTAGTAGGATTCAAGATGGCAGCATGAGAGGTGAGACAGAGAATTCCTCCCAAATCCACAAATAGTACAAAAATATAGTTAATTAACACAACTAACCCTGGAACAGCAACAGGAAAGAACGCTGAACCAGACTGCATACAGACATCATGAAGAGAGCAGGTGTCACGAAACAGGGTAACGTACGAAAGCCTTGACCCAGTGTAAACCAAGCCCTTCCCCACCCTAGCTTACCGGTGGGAGAAAGAGAAATGTAGCGGGAAACAGGTGGAAGCCTGGGACTACTGAACACCTAGCCCTGAAGATCTGCTTTGTGAGCAGAAACCTACCCTGTGTGGTGCTCTAGAGGTTGGGGAGCTGGGACACGCAAACTGCTTGAGAGACAGACATTCCGGCAGTTTGTGGAGGATGGGATCCGCATGTGGCAGCTCTGTGACAGAAAAAAGGCAGGCAGTCCGAGAGGCTTCCGAGCAGCAAGAGGGCTGCTCAAGGGGTGGGGGTTGCACAGAGCTTGCTGCGCAGGAGAAGGGAGAGCTGGACAAGGTTGTCTAAGCATGCTCTGCCCAGCAGGTTGGGAACTTTGAGGAGATTCAGGCACTCCATCCCCCTGGCGGGCTGCTCATCTCCGAGGACCCCACTGTGACATGCAGCTTGCTGAGCCTTCCTCCTGGCCTGACACCACCGGCTCGCAAACGGGCAGTCACTGAACTGGTGTCAGGCCACCCAGAGGGAGGCCCCACCTACATCAGCTAGAGACGTTGAGCACAGATGCTTACACCTGTGTCCTCGGCCAAATGGCTCTGACACTGGAGACAGGCACTGCAGATGGGAATAAGGAAACAGATCTTTCCTCCCCCCAGGCACCAGCTCCACTCCCCAGTGACCCCTAACCCCCTCTACGGGCTGAGCAGCTCCAAGAACTGGAGCTTCTGGGCACTAGAGGGCACGCCACAGAAATATGAAACATCAAAAGAACCTGGTTCAGACCAAAACCTCACAAACCCCAGAAAAAGGGCCAAATGAAACTGAACTCACCAATCTTCCAGAAAGAGGGTTCAAAATAAAAACCATAAACATAGACTTGCAAGATGACGGCATGAGAGGTGAGATGGAGAGGTCCTCCGAAAACACAAATTGTACAAAAATATAGTTAATACAACTACCCTCAGAACTGCAACAAGAAAGAAGGCTGAAACAGACTGCAAACAGACATCATGAAATCAGAGCAGACCTCACGAAACAGGGTAACATAGGAAACCCTTAATCGGGTGGGACCCAAGCCCTTCCCCCACCCCAATTCACCGGATGGAGGAAGAAAACAGAGCAGGGAGGGGGTGGAAGCCTGGGACTTCTGAACACCTAGCCCTGGACATCTGCTTTGTGGGCAGAATCCTATAGTGTGTGGTGCGCTGGATGTTGGGGAGCTCGGACAGGCGGACTGCTTGAGAAATTGATACACCGGGCATTTGTGGAGGACAGGATCAACACCCGGCCGCTCTGTGTCAGAGGAAAGGCAGGCAGTCTGAGAGGCTTCCTAGCAGCCAAAGGGCTGCTGAAGGAGCGGGGTTAGCACGGAGCTTGCAGTGCTGGAAAAGGGAGAGCTGGACAAGGTTGTCTGGGTGCATTCTGCAAAGCTGGTTGGGAACTTTGAGGAGCTTCAGGTGCTCCATCCCCCTGGCTACCTACTCAGCTCCGAGGCCCCCCACTGTGACATACACACTGCCAAGCCTTCCTCCTGGCCTACAGGCACCTGCTTGGAAACCTGCAGTCACTGCTCTGGCGTAAGGCCAGCCAGAGGGAGAACCACCTACAACAGCAAGAGACGCAGAGCACAAACGTTTACATGTGTGTGTTTGGCCCGCTGGCACTGACAGTGGAAACAGGCACTGCAGACGGGAATCAGAAAACAGATCTTTCCTCACCCCATGCACCAGCTCCACTCACCTACAACCACCAACCTCACTCTAGGGGCTGACCAGCTCCAGAAACTGGAGTTTCTGGGCACAAGTGGGCACCACACAGAAATATGAAACAACAAAAGAACCTGGTAGAGACCAAAATCTCATAAACCCCAGAAAGAGGGCCAAATGAAACAGAACTCAACAATCTTCCTGAAACAGAGTTCAAAATAAAAATTATAAACATGCTTATGGGGGTACAGAAAAATATTCAAGAACTCAGGAACGAATTTAAGTTAGAGATACAGTCATTAAGAAATTCCATATCTGAAATGCAACATACAATGGAGGGATTTAAAAGCAGATTAGATGTAGTAGAAGAGACGGTAAATGGAATAGAAATTAAAGAGGAATACAAAGAAACTGAGGCACAGAAAGAAAAAAGGATCTCTAAGAATGAAACAATATTGAGAGAACTGTGTGACCAACCCAAACGCACCAATATTCGCATTATACAGGTACCAGAAGAAGAACAGAGAGAAAAAGGGATAGAAAGTGTCACTGAGGTGATTGCTGAAAACTTCCCCAACCTGGGGAAGGAGATAGTCTCATAAGCCATGGAGATGCACAGATCTCCCAACACAAAGGACCCAAAGAAGACAAAATCAAGACATACAATGATTAAAATGGCAAACATCAAGAATAAAGACAGACATTTAAAAGCCGCTACAGAGAGAAAAAACATCACATACAAAGGAAAACCCATCAGGCTATCATGAGACTTCTCAGCAGAAACCTTACAGGCCTGAAGGGAGGGGCATGATATATTTAATGCAATGAAGCAGAAAGGCCTTGAACCAAGAATATTTTACCCGGGAAGGTTATCATTTAAATTTGAAGGAGAGATTAAACAATTTTCAGATAAGCAAAAGCTGAGAAAATTTACCTCCCACAAACGACCTCTACAGTGCATTTTGGAGGTAATCCTACAGATGGAAGTATTCCTAAGGATAAATAGATGTCACCCAAGCGAAGACAAAGAGTAGAGAATATGATTCATAACATACACAAAATGGAAGAGGAAGAAAAAGGAGGGGAAACAAAAAAAGAACCTTTAGGTTGTGTTTGTAATATTTTATCAAGTAAGTTAAATTAGACTGTTAGATAGTAAGGGCATTGCCCTTGAACCTTTGGTAACCCCGAATCTAAAGCCTGCAATGGCAATAAGTATGTACCTATTGATAATCACCCTAATGTAAATGGTCTGAATGCACCAATCAAAAGACACAGAGTTACTGAATAGATAAAAAAACAAGACCCATCTATATGCTGCCTACAACAGACTCACTTCAAACCCAAAGACATACACAGACTGAAAGTAAAGGGATGGAAAAAGGTATTTCATGCAACTAATAGTGAGAAAAAAGCAGGAGTTGCAGTACTTGTATCAGACAAAATAGACTTCAAAACAAAAAGTTACAAGAGACAAAGAAGGACATTACATAATGCTAAAAGGGTCAGTCCAAAAAGAGGATATAACTATTATAAATATCTATGCACCCAACACAGGATCACCTACATATGTGAAACAAATACTAACAGAATTAAAGGGGGAAATAGAATGCAATGCATTCATTTCAGGAGACTTCAACACATCACTCACTCCAAAGGACAGATCACCAGACAGAAAATAAGTAAAGAGACAGAAGCACTCAACAACATATTAAAAAAGACAGACCTAACGGACATCTACAGAACACTCCATCCAAAAGCAACAGGATACACATTCTTCTCAAGTGCACGTGGAACATTTTCAAGAATTGATCATACATTAGGCCACAAAAAGAACCTCAGTAAATTGAAAAAGATTGAAATTGTATCAACCAGCTTCTCAGATCACAAAGCTATGACACTAGACATAAATTACACAAAGAAAATGAAAAAGCCCACAAACACATGGAGGCTTAATAACATGCTCCTAAATAATCAATGGATCAATGACCAAATTAAAACAGAGATCAACCAATATAAGGAGACAAATAACAACAATAATTCAACACCACAAAATCTGTGGGACGTAGCAAAGGCCGTGCTAAGAGGGAAATATATTGCAATACAGTCCTACCTCAGGAAAGAAGAACAATCCCAAATGACCAGTCTAAACTCACAATTAATGAAACTAGAAAAGAAAGAACAAATGATCAAGTGGGATTCATCCCAGGGATGAAAGGATGGTACAACATTCGAAAATCCATCAACGTCATCCACTACATCAACAAAAAGAAGGACAAAAACCACATGCTCATCTCCATAGATGCTGAAAAAGCATTTGACAAAATTCAACATTCATTCATGATAAAAACTCTCAACGAAATGGGGATAGAGGGCAAGTACCTCAACATAATAAAGGCCATATGTGACAAACCCACAGCCAACATTATACTTAATAGCACGAAGCTGAAAGCTTTTCCTTTAAGATCAGGAACAAGACAAGGATGCCCACTCTCCCCACTTTTATTCAATATAGTTCTAGAGGTCCTAGCCATGGCAATCAGACAACACAAAGAAATAAAAGGCATCCAGATTGGCAAGAAAGAACTCCAACTGTCCCTGTTTGCAGATGACATGATATTGTACATAAAAAACCCTAAAGAATCCATTCCAAAACTACTAGATCTAATATCTAAATTCAGCAAAGTTGTGGGACCCAAAATACAGAAGTCTGTTGCATTCCTATACACTAACAATGAACTAGTAGAAACAGAAATCAGGAAAACAATTCCATTCACAATTGCATTAAAAAGAATTAAATACCTAGGAATAAACCTAACCAAGGAACTGAAAGACCTATACTTTGAAAACTACAAGACACTCATGAGAGAAATTAAAGAAGATAACGGTAAATGGAAACACATACCATGCTCGTGGATAGGAAGAATGAATATTGTTAAAATGGCCATCCTGCCTAAAGCAATCTACAGATTCAGTGCAATCCCTATCAAAATACCACTAGCATTCTTCAACGAACTACAGCAAATAGTTCTAAAATTCATATGGAACCACAAAAGACCCCGAATAGCCAAAGCAATCCTGAGAAGGAAGAATAAAGCTGGGGGGAATTATGCTTCCTGACTTCAAGCTCTCCTAAAAGCCACAGTAATCAAGACAATTTGGTACTGGCACAAGAACAGACCCATAGACCAATGGAACAGAATAAAGAGCCCAGATATAAACCCAAGCATATACGGTCAATTAATATATGATAAATGAGCCATGGATCAACAATGGGGAAATGACAGCCTCTTCAACAGCTGGTGTTGGCAAAACTGGACAGCTAAATGTAAGAGAATGAAACTGGATTATTGTCTAATCCCATACACAAAAGTAAACTCAAAATGGATCAAAGACCTGAATGTAAGTCATGAACCATAAAAGTCTTAGAAAAAAATATAGGCAAAAATCTCTTGGACATAAACATAAACAACTTCTTCATGAACATATCTCCCGGGCAAGGGAAACAAAAGCAAAAGTGAACATGTGGGACTATATCAAAGTAAAAACTTCTGTACAGCAAAGGATACCATCAGTAGAACAAAAAGACATCCTACAGTATGAGAGAATATATTCATAAATGACATATCTGATAAGGGGTTGACAACTAAATTATATAAAGAGCTCACACACCTCAACAAACAAAAAGCAAATAAGCCAATTAAAAAGTGGGCAGAGAAGCTGAACAGACACTTCTCCAAAGAAGAAATTCAGATGGCCAACAGGCACATGAAAAGATGCTACACATCACTAGTCATCAGAGAAATGCAAATTAAAACCACAATGAGATATCACCTCACACCAGTTAGGATGGCCGCCATCCAACAGACAACCAACCACAAATGTTGGCAAGGATGTGGAGAAAGGGGAACCCTCCTACACTGCTGGTGGGAATGTAAATTAGTACAACCACTGTGGAAAGCAGTATGGCGGTTCCTCAAAAAACTCAAAATACAAATACCATTTGACCCAGGAATTCCACTCCTAGGAATTTACCCTAAGAATGCAGCAGCCCAGTTTGAAAAAGACATATGCACCCCTATGTTTAATGGAGCACTATTTACAATAGCCAAGAAATGGAAGCAAACTAAGTGTACATCAGTAGACGAATGGATAAAGAAGATGTGGTATATATACACAATGGAATATTATTCAGCCATAAGAAGAAAACAAATCCTACCATTTGCAACAACATGGATGGAGCTAGAGGGTATTATGCTCAGTGAAATAAGCCAGGCAGAGAAAGACAAGTACCAAATGATTTCACTCATATGTGGAGTAGAACAAAGAAAAAACTGAAGGACCACAACAGCAGCAGACTCACAGAACCCAACAATGGACTAACAGTTACCAAAGGGAAAGGGACTGGAGAAGAAGGGTGGGAAGGGAGAGATAAGGGGGGAAAAAGGACTATTACAATTAGCACAGATAATATAGCAGGTGTGGGGGTGGGGTGGGGGGATACGGGGAAGGCAGTATAACACAGAGAAGACAAGCAGTGATTCTATAACATCCTTCTACGCTGATGGACAGTGACTGCAATGGGGTATGTGGTGGGGACTTGATAATAGGGGGAGTCTAGTAACCATAATGTTGCTCATGTAATTGTATATTAATAATAGCAAAATTTTAAAAAAGTATCAAGATCACAGAAGACAAGAAAAGATCAAGAGACTCATACACTGGTAGAGATAAAGGATATTTGACAAATAAAAGCAAATGTAAGGAAAAATTAAAATTTAAAACAAATCAAAAAAAAAAGCAAATGTAATATCGTGGTTTGCATCATCAAATGGAAAAAGCCTATTAGGGGAAAAACTGATGAAATACAAATAAAGTCTGGAGTTTGGTTGAAGTATTGTACCAGTATTAATGTCTTAACTTCATAACCATACGAGAGTCGTGTAAGATGTTAACATTATGGGAAACTGGAAGAAAGGCATATGACAGTGGTTCGTAACAGGAGCCCCCCAAGGCATTTGGCAAAGTCTGGAAAATTTTTTATTGTTACAACTCAGGGGATGGTTCTGGCATTTAGTGAATAGAGGCCAGAGATGCTGCTTAACATGCCTATTGCTCGGGGAAACTCCCCACAAAAAGGAATTATCTAGTCCAAAATGTCAATAGTGCAGAGGTCTGTGTAACTCTTCTATAAATCTAAAATTATTCAAAATAAAAAGTTTCAAATATATTTCCAAATCCATTCACTTCTCAGCAATAAGATACAACTTATCTTTCAACTAGACTTTTAAGAGAGCCCCCTAATTGGCCTTCTTTCTTGCTTTCACTCTTTACCACCTTAGACCACTTTCAATACAGTGGCAGGAGTGAAGCTGTAAAGCATAAATCTGATCATGACATTCATTTGCTCAAAACCTTTGAAGGTTCCCATCTCACAAAGTAAACATCCAAGTCCTTACCATGACCTATGGGCTCTGTGTGACCTGGACACAGGTATCTATCTCTCTGACCTTACCAACCGTCTTCTCTTCTATTCACTCCAGTCCTGGCACACTGGCTTCCTAAAGTTCTAGAAAGTACACCTCTGCTTCAGAGCCAAAGCAAAATGTTTCTTCTACCTAGTGTGCCTTCTTGCCTCCTTCAAGTCTTTATTCACTTCTCAGTTCCCAGACACCCACTTTAAAAGCACACAACCCCTTGACATTGCTGGTTCTCCTGCCTGCTTTATTTTTCTCTAGCACTGATCTGTCACCTCCTAATATAACAATAACTTACTTATTTTTTTTAACGTCTGTTTCACTCTATTTGGAATTTAAGATCCATGAGGGCAGGGACTTTTATCTGTTTGATTCACTACTGTTAACCTGTGCACCAAGAAAAATGACAGGCACACATTTAGTGCTCAACAAACATTTGTTAAATGAACAATGCAACACTGAAATCCTAAATTTAATATCCCAGGGTCTTTCTACCACTTTTTATCATTACTGCATTTTCTGTCTCTTCTGCTCACTTAAGAAGAATACGGTTTGAAGAAGAGAGAATGGGCTTTGGATCATGGTTCCTTCATCACTTGATATTCTATGATCTCTGGACATGTTATTTAACCTCTCTAATCCTCAGTTCATTCATCTGAGGGGGAATGACAAAGGGAAGACTATAAGGTTAATAACACATTGTAAAGATAGTGTTAGGATAAGAAATAGGTATTAAAGTGTCTAGCACATAGTAGGTACTCCATTTAATAAAGCTAGTATTATTGCTCCCTCCTCATGAATTCTTCAGCTTCACACTGACCTCTAGTCTTTCATGTCTTCATTTTCTCCTTATTGTACCACCCCTTCCACATGTCCTGCCCATACACTACACAGTTCTTCATTTCAGTCACAATCATCTTCAATACCACTGATTCCCTCAACCAACTGTCCTTTAGGTATCTCTACCAAGCAGGCATCTGCAAAGCAGTGGATATCAACCTCGGCTCTAGAATTGAACCACAGTTTGAACCCCAGCTGTTCATCTCACAATCAAAATCAAGGAGAATAACAATACCTACCTTATGAGTTCTTATGTGAATTTAATGGTTTCCTCAGCTATACCCAGAGTGATCACTGCTAGAGAAAAATCAAACCGCCATGTAAATTGGTATCCCTACAAATTCAAGGTCTACCACCTTAAATGGGTCTTCAGTGCTGTCGACCAATCCTTCCATATTTTCCTAGTCGTGTGTGTGTGTGTGTGTATCTTTCTCTCATTACCCTGGAAGCTGTTACAAACTCACTCTTTTTAAACAACCCCTATTCTACCATAGTCTCCTTCCCTCCTAGCAGGTACTCAAAATGATAGAAGGCATGTCATCAACTCATTATTTTTCCTGCCCCTAACAGTTACAAACTTATTAACACTGCCCCCTACTTTACCACCTTCCGTTCTGGTCCCTGGAAAAAGAAAAACACTTCCTACACAAGGCCAGTTTCTCTGCCTACTTCTTAGATCCAATGGCCTTATTGCTTTCAAACCCTTGGATCCATCAATCACCCTTTTCTCCATATCCTTTATCCCTGAAGCTGCCTTTAATTTCTCCCCTCCATTGGTTCTTTCCAATCCCACATAAGCATGCACAAGATCCTCTTAATTTAAAAAAGAGGGAATATTGGATTAAAGATGGCAGCATGAGAGGTGAGACAGAGGCCTCCTCCTAAAACCACATACAATACAAAAATATAATTAATACAACTAATCCTGAAGGAGCAACAGGAAAGAAGGCTGCGCCAGACTGCATACACCTGGAGGAAAGAAAAGACCTCACAGAACCGTGTAACGTATGAAAGCCATGATCCAGTGGGAACCAAGGTTCCACCATCCCAGCTCACGGGCGGGAGGAAGAGAAACATAGCAGTGAGGGACTGAAGGCCTGGAACTGCTGAACACCTAGTCCTGGAGATCTCCTATGGGAGCACGAACCTATATTTCATGGTGCTCTGGTGATTAGTGGGGTTGGAAGGCTAAAACAAGTGGAATACCTGGAGAGACTGAGATTCCAGCCGCTTGTGGAAAACAGGGATCCATAACCAGCTGCTCTGGGACAAAAGAAAGGCAGGCAGTCCAAGGGACTTCCTAACAGAAAGACAGCTGCTAAAGGGGGGGCAAAGATTGCACAGAGCTTATTGCTCAGGAGAAAGGACAGGTAGACAAAATTGTCCAGGTGCACTCGGCCCAGCAGTTTGGGAGCTTAAACGATCTTCAGGCACTCCATCCCCTGGCTGGCTATGCAGCTCGAAGGCCCCCCAGTGTGATATCCAGCCTGCTGTGCCTTCCTCCTGGCCTGCGGCACCAGCTCACAAACCAGCAGTCACTGCCAAGGCGTCAGGCCAGCCAGAGGGAGGACCCGCCTATGGCAGCAACAGACGTAAAGCACAGAGGCTTACACCTGGGTGCTGAGCCCACTGATTCAGACTGTGGGGACAGGCACTGCAGCCGGGAAGCAGGAAACAGTTCTGTCCTACCCCCAGGCACTAGTGCCACTCCCCTGTGACCCCCGACATCACTCCAGGGACCAAGCACCTACAGAGAGTAGAGCTTCTGGGCACTACAGGACACCAAATACAAATGTGAAACATCAAAGGAACCTGATTCAAACAAAATCCCTCAAACACCTGAAAAAGGATCAAGTGAAACTGACCTTGTCAATCATCCTGAGATTTCAAAATCAATATCAAAAACATGCTCATTGAGGTACAGAAAAATATTTAAGAACTCAGGAACGAATTCCGGTCAGAAATCCAATCATTAAAGAATACAATGGAAGGTATAAAAGCAAATTAGATACTGAGATTCAAGATGGCGGCATGAGAGGTGAGACAGAAAACTCCTCCCAAAACCAAATATAATATGAAAATACAGTTAATAGAACTAATCCTAAAAGAGCAACAGGAAAGGAGGCTGCACCAGACTGCATACACCTGGAGAACAGAGCAGACCTCATGAAATAGGGTAACATACCAAACCCTTGACCCGGTGCAACCCAAGCCCTTCCCCCAACTCAGCTCATCAGAGGGAGAGAAACAGAGCAGGTAGGGGGTGGAAGACTAGGACTGCTGAACACCCAGCCCTGGAGATCTGCTTTGGGAGCACAAACCTACATAGCATGGTGTTCTGGAGATTAGTGGGGTTGGAAAGCTAAGACAGGCAGAATACTTGGAGACACTGAGATTCCAGCCATTTGTGGAGGACAGGGATCCACATCCAGATGCTCTGGGACAAAGGAAAGGCGCGCAGTCTGAGAGGCTTCCTAGCAGGGGGAGGGCTGGTGAAAGGGTAGGGTTTGCATGGAGCCTCCTGTGCAGGAGAAGGGATAGGTGGACAAGGTTGCCTGGGCGAGCTCTGCCCAGCAGATTAGGAACTTTAAGGAGCTTCAGGCGCTCCATCCCCCCTGCTGGCTAGTAGGCTCCAAGGCCCTCCACAGTGATACACAGCCTGTAGCACCTTCCTCCTGGCCTGCCAACACAGACTCGGAAACCGGCAGTTCCTGCTCTGGTGTCAAGCCAGCCAAAGGGAGAACCCGCCTATGGCAGCTATAGATACAAAGCACAGAGGCTTACACCTGTGTGCTCAGCCCACTGGTTCTGACAGTGGGGACAGGCACTGCAGCCAGGAAGCAGGAAACAGATCTTTCCTCTACACAGGCACCAGCACTGCTCCCCTGCGACCCCGACATCAATCCAAGGGCTGAGCAGCTCCAGAGACTAGAGCTTCTGGGCACTACATACAAATAGGAAACGTCAAAGGAACCTGGTTCAAACAAAAATCTCACAAACACCAGTAAAAGGGCTAAATGAAACTGAACTCACCAATCTTGCTGAAAGAGAGTTCAAAATAAAATCATAAACATGCTCATGGAGGTACAGAAAAATTCAAAAACTCAGGGATGAATTTTGTATGGAGATTCAATCATTAAGAAATTCCATATTCAAAATGAAACATACAATGAAGGGATTCAAAAACAGATTAGATGCAGTAGAAGAGACGGTCAATGTGACAGAAATTAGAGAAGAGGAATACAAAGAAGCTGAGGCACAGAGAGAAAAAAAGGATCTCTAAGAATGAAAGAATATTGAGAGAACTGTGTGACCAATCCAAACTCAACAATATTTGCATTACAGGGGTACCAGAAGAAGAAGAGAAAGGAAAAGGGATAGAAAGTGTCTTTGAGAAGGTAATTGCTGAAAAACACCCAATCTGAAGAAGAAGATAGTCTCTTAGGCCAAGGAGGTGCACAGATCTCCCAACACAATGAACCCAAGGAAGACAACATGAAGACATATAATAATTTAAATGGCAAAGATCAAGGATAAAGACAGGCTTTTAAAAGTAGCTAGAGAGAGAAAAAACATCACATACAAAGGAAAACCCATCAGGCTATCATCACACTTCTCAACAGAAACCTTACAGGCCAGAAGGGAGTGGCATGATATATTTAATGCAATGAAGCAGAAGGACCTCGAGCCAAGAATCTCTACCAGGCAAGATTATCATTTAAATTTGAAGGAGGAATTAAACAATTTTCAGATAAGCAAAAGCTGAGAGAATTTACCTCCCACAAACCACCTCTACACTGCAATTTGGAGGGACAGCTACAGATGGAACTATTCCTAAGACTAAATAGTTGTCACCAGGGCAAACAAAACCAGAGCAAAGAAATTAGAACAATTAACTACTAAGCAGAAGCAAAATCAAATTTACAACCCCCAAACTCAATCAAGGCATAGGCAAAGAGTACAGAATATGATACCTAATACATAAACAATAGAGGAGGAAGAAAACGGAGGGAAAAAAAAAAGAACCTATAGGTCCTGTTTATAATAGCATCCTAAGTGACTTAAATTAGGCTGTTAGTAAGGGAATTACTCTTGAACCTTTGTAAAAACGACTCTAAAGCCTGCAATGGCAATAAGTACATACCTGTCAATAATCACCCTAAATGTAAATGGTATGAATGTATCATTCAAAAGACATAGACTCATTAAACGTATAAAAAAACAAGACCCATCTATATGCTGCCTACAAGAGACTCACTTCAAACCCAAAGACATATACAGACTGAAAGTGAAGAGATGGAAAAAGATATTTCATGCAACTAATAGGTAGAAAAAAGCAGGAGCTGCAGTACTTGTATCAGACAAAATAGACTTCAAAACGAAGAAATCCAAAGGGGTAAAAGAAGGACATTACACAATAATAAAGGGGTCAGTCCAACAAGAGGAAATAACCATTATAAATATCTATGTACACAACACAGGATCATCTACACATGTGAAACAAATTCTAACAGAATTAAAGGGGGAAATAGAATGCAATGCATTCTTTTTAGGACACTTCAACACACCACTCACTCCAAACAATATATCAACCAGACAGAAAATAAGTAAAGAGACAGAGGCACTGAACAATATATTAGAACAGATGGACTTAACGGACATCTACAGAACACTCCATCCAAAAGCAACAGGATACACATTCTTCTCAAGTGCACATGGAACATTTTCAAGAATAGATTATACACTAGGCCACAAAAAGAGCCTCAATAAATTCAAAAAGATTGAAATTGTACCAACCAGCTCCTCAGATCACGAAGGTATGAAACTAGAAATAAATTACACAAAGAAAACGAAAAAGCCCACAAACACATGGAGGCTTAATAGCATGCTCCTAAATAATCAATGGGATCAATGACAAAATAAAGGCAGAGATCAAGCAATATATGGAGACAAATGAAAACAACAGTGCAATGCCCTCAACTTCTGTGGGACACAGTGAAGGCAGTTCTAAGAGGAAAGTATATAGCAATCCAGGCCTATTTAAAGAAGAAAGAACAATCTCAAATGAACAGTATAAATTCAAAATTACTGGAACTGGAAAAATAAGAACATATGTGACCCAAAGATAATAAAAGGACAGACATAATAAAGATGAGAGAAGAAATGAATAAAATTGAGAAGAATAAAAAAATAGAAAAAATTAATGAAAACAAGAGCTGGTTCTTTGAGAAAATAAACAAAATAGATAAACTTCTAGCCAGATTTATCAAGAAAAAAAGAGAATCTACACACATAAACAGAATAAGAAATGAGAAAGGAAAAATTAGAACGACACCACAGAAATACAAAGAATTACTAGACAATACTATGAAAAATGTTATACTAACAATCTGGATAACCTAGAAAAAATGGACAATTTTCTATAAAAATACAACCTTCCAAGACAGACCCAGGAAGAAACAGAAAATATGACTAGGCCAATCACCAGCAATGAAATTGAATCGGTAATCAAAAAACTACCCAAGAACAAAACTCCCACACCAGATGGATTCACTGCTGAATTTTATCAGACATTTAGAGAAGATGTAATACCCAATCTCCTTAAAGCTTTCCAAAATATAGAAGTGGAGGGAATACTTCCAAACTTATTCTATGAAGCCAGCATCACTCTAATACCAAAAACAGGCAAAGACCCCACAAAAAAAATAAAACTACAGACCAATATCGCTGATGAACATAGACGCAAAAATACTCAACAAAATATTAGCAGATCGAATTCAAAAATACATCAAGAGGATCACACACCATGATCAAGTGGGATTCATCCCAGAGATGCAAGAATGGTACAATACTAGAAAAATCTATCAACATCATCCACCACGTCAACAAAAAGAAGGACAAAAACCACATGATCATTTCCATGGATGTTGAAAAAGCTTTCAACAAAATTCAACACCCATTCATGATAAAAACTCTCAACAAAATGGGGACAGAGGGCAAGTACCTCAACATAATAAAGGCCATATATGACAAACCCACAGAAAACATCAAAAAGAAGCTGAAAGCTTTTCCTTTAAGATTGGGAACAAGACAAGGATGCCCACTCTCCCCACTTTTACTCAACATAGCTCTGGAGATCCTAGCCATGGCAATCAGACAACACAAAGAAATAAAAGGCATCCAGATTGGTAAGGAAGAAGTCAAACTGTCCCTGTTTGCAGATGACATGATACTGTACACAAAATACCCTAAAGAATCCATTCTAAAACTAGTAGATCTAATATCTGAACTCAGCAAAGTTGCAGCATACAAAATTAATACACAGAAATCTGTTGCTTCCTATACACTAATGATGAACTAGCAGAAACAGAAATCAGGAAAACAATTAAATTCAAAATTTCACAAAAAAGAATAAAATACCTAGGAATAAACCTAACCAAGGAAGTGAAAGACATATACACTGAAAACTACAAGACACTCATGAGAGAAATTAAGGAAGATAGCAATAAATGGAAACACATCCCATGCTCATGCATAGGAAGAATTAATATTGTCAAAATGGCCATCCTGCTTAAAGCAATCTACAGATTCAATGCAATTCCTATCAAAATACCAACAGTATTCTTCAATGAACAAGAGCAAATAGTTCTAAAATTCATATGGAACCACCAAAGACCCCAAATAGCCCAAGCAATCCTGAGAAGGCAGAATAAAGCGGGAGGCGGGGATTACACTCCCTGACTTCTAGCTCTACTACAAAGCCGCAGTAATCAAGACATTTGGTAATGGCATAAGAACAGACCCATAGACCGATGGAACAGACTAGAGAGTCTAGACATTGATCCAAAGATATACGGTCAATTAATGTACAATAAAGGAGCCATGGATATACAATTGTGATATGACAGACTCTTCAACAGCTGGTGTTGGCAAAACTGGACAGCTACATATAAGAGAATGAAACTGGAATACTGTCTAACCCCATACACAAAAGTAAAAACTCAAAATGGATCAAAGACCTCAATGTAAGTCATGAAACCATAAAACTCTTAGGAGAAAACAGGCAAAGCTCTCTTGAATATAAACATGAGCAACTTTTTCCTGAACATATCTCCCCAGGCAAGGGAAACAAAAGCAAAATGAACACATGGGACTATATCAACGTAAAAACCTTCTGTACAGCAAAGGACACCATCAACAGAACAAAAAGGCATCCTACAGTATGCGAGAATGTATTTGTTAATGACATCTCCAACAAGGGGCTAACATCCAAAATATATAAAAAACTCAGACACCTCAACAACCAAAAAGCAAATAACCCAATTAAAAAATGGGCAGAGGATCTGAACAGACACTTCTCCAAAGAAGAAATTCAGATGGCCAAAAGATACATGAAAAGATGCTCCACATCACTAATTACCAAGGAAATGCAAATTAAAACCACAATGAGGTATCTCCTCACACCAGTTAGGATGGCCAGTATCAAAAAGACTAAGAACAACAAATGCTGGCAAGGATGCGGAGAAAGGGGAACCCTCCTACACTGCTGGTGGGAATGTAAGCTAGTTCAACCATTGTGGAAAGCAATATGGAGTTTCCTCAAAAAACTCAAAATAGAAATACCATTTGACCCAGGAATTCCACTCTTAGGAATTTACTCAGTATATAATTTCTCAGATTCAAAAAGACATATGCACCCCTATGTTTACTGCAGCACTATTTACAATAGCCAAGATATGGAAGCAACCTAAGTGTCCATCAGTAGATGAATGGATAAGGAAGATGTGGTACACATACACAATGGAATACTATTCAGCCGTAAGAAAGAAACAAATCCTACAATTTGCAACAACATGGATGGAGCTGGAAGATATTATGCTTGGTGAAAAAAGCCAGGTAGAGAAAGACAAATGACTTCCCTTATTTGTGGAGTATAACAGCGAAGCAAAACTGAAAGACCAAAACAGCAGCAGACTCACAGACTCCAAGAAGGGACCAGCGGTTACCAAAGGAATGGGAGGGAGGGTGCAGAGGGAGGGAGAAGGGGATTGAGGGGTATTATGATTGGCACACATGGTGTGGGGGAGATCATTGGGAAGACAGTGTAGCACAGAGAAGACAAGTAGTGACTCTGTGGTATCTTACTACACTGATGGACAATGACTGCAATGGGTATGAGGGGCTCGATAATATAGGTGAATGTAGTAACCATATTGTTTTTTTATGTGAAACCTTCATAAGAGTGTATATCAAGAATACCTTAATAAAAATGTTTTTAAATAAATAAAATAAAAAGTAAAAAAGGGGGGAGGGAATAAACTTCTCTAAATCCCTTGCACCACCTATACTCTTTCCTTTAATCCTATGTTAAAAACACTGTATCCCTCTTTAAGTAGCTACACTTCTAGCTGTCATTCACTCTTCATGTAGTTACCTACACTAGCTGAAGTTACAATGGACATCTTAATCACCAAGTCTCAGACTTTATTCATTCCTTATCTTGTTTAGTGGCAGATAGAGTATTGACCCCTCCTAGTCCTTGAAATATTCTCCTTCCTCAGCTTCCATGACAAATCTCTCATAGTTTCCTTTTTCATCTTAGGTCTGTCTGGCATGGACAGTTGGCTTCCTCTTCAGCTGTCTGCCCCAATTAGCAGTTCATAATAGAAATACGGAAATCATCCTAAATCTTCAATCTTGCTCAACTTCATAATCTGGTTTTTTACCCTCTCCTATTGATAATACTTCCTAAATCTCATACATCCACCCCCTCTTCTGTATTCCTCCTCATTTCTCATCAGGAATGGTTTCCTAACTGGTCTTCCTAACTGGTCCAGTTTTGCCTTTCTTTAAGCAGCATTCACTTCACTGCCAGCATCATAGGTCTAAAACCGAAATGTGATTCCATCACAGCATAATTTTTTCCCCAACTAAATCCTCACATCCTTAAGGCTCCTTAGCTTGGTTCATAGGCACTCAGTGGTTTGACATCTTACCATTTCATTGATCCCTGTTCTACAGCTGTGCTGTCCACTTGTGGCTATTGAGTACTTGAATGTGCATAGTTCAAACTGAGATGTGCTATAAAGGTAAAATACATACCATTCTGTATTTATTCCGAAGAATAAGATTCTGAAGACTTCAGAAGAAAAAGGAACTGTCAAATATTTCAATACTTTTAAAATATGGAAGATAACTATATTGTATACTTGAATCACTGTTGCATACTTGAAACCAAGATAACATTGTTTATCAACGACACTTCAACTACATAAATATTGATTACATGTTGATATAACATTTTATATTTTAACTCTATCAGGTTAAATAAAGCAGTTAAAATTAATTTCAATTTTTTAATGTAGTTACTAAAAAATTTAAAAATATATATGCGACTTATATTTGTGGCTAGTATTTTTACCAGACAGAAAAGGGCTAAAATGTCCTTTCCTTCTTTCTGAACCTGGTTAATTCCTACGTGTTGAAAATTAGATCAGGTAACCCACTAAGATGCATTTCAGGATAGTCCCCCTCCCAAGACCCCAAGTCTCAGTCAACAACCCCTCCTCTGTGCTTAAAGAATCTGCTTACACCACTGTCACATATCATACCACATTGTAATTACTGGTTACAGCTATCTTCACCTCCTAAACTATAAATTACTTACAAAAAGGAATATAATTCTTCATATACTTAGGGCCTTACCACGATGCTACCACTTAAAAGGCAACCAAAATATTTGTCAAACAAATAGGAACTCTCTATTCCTGGCCTGAAAGTTACTAGACTCTAGTTCTCCAAGGAAAACAAACCAGCAGGGAAGAAGCCTAGACTTTCCCAGGAGCTCTAGTAATGAAAGGACTGGGGTGCTGGTGGAAAATAGGAATTTAGGAGAGAAAAGCAATGAGAAAATAAAGCTCATCACACACACCTGCCTCGTACAGCGAAAATAGGGATTTGCAGCAGTGCTATGGAGCCTTGAACTCACACTTGGCATGCCAGGGGCCACAGTCTGGTTCCTAAATTACTTAAACAACCCATTCAAACAAAAGAGTATGATTTGGCAGGTTGCAACACAAACAGCTAGAGCCCAGCACCTGTTCCACTTAAACAGCGCATCATTACAGTTAAAAACAACAACAAATCTCTCTCATAAAGCAAATGTTAATCTCATGATGCTTCACCATGGAGTAATTTAGAAGAGTTATTACATGAAATGTGCCAAAGCATGAATTTATGGCTGAGGCTTATTTGGTTGACACTACTAGATGTTGAAAAACATGTATGCAAATAAGCAAATAAAAGTTTTTAAGCTCTCAGACTTAAATATTTACATTACCATAAATGTACAAAGATAAATGTTTATGTGAATACACATATAACGCATTCCAGAAACGCATTTTTTTAATGTGATTGTCAGGAACAGTTATGAGCGGCATTATTTCTTTATGGGCCTCAGGGCAAACTCTCAAAAATGAATTCTGACAGAATGTTAATGGGGTACGAACACAATCAAGGAAGTTTCACTGTACTATTACTGAGTAAAATGAATAGTCATAGTATCATGAGTTCAAAGCAACTTGATCTTTTCCTTTCACCAAAATACTTTTCTTCCCATTCTGGAACCCTGCCAAATGTAAATGTCAGCCTCTAAATGGGGGTAAGGGATGGAGAGAACGACCACATACCAAAAAGCCTTAAAGTTAATTTGGCATTTTTTCCCCACATAATATAGTTATGATAGAGTCTCCAAAATAAAGACATGATAACACATCTCCCCTTCTTCTCCTCTGACAGCTATGGAAAGATATTTGTTTTTTCACACAGTTTGTGAGTTGCTCAGAGCCAAAACTCACCAGTAATGGTATGAATTCTGCTTCAATTGTTAACTATTAATCTCTGGTCTGAGGCTGTAACTCCCACCTTGGAAGCCAAGAAAATGTACCATACCTGCCATTACAGTTTACTAAACGAGTCACCAAAGAGAAGTACCAGATACTTCAGAAAGTAATTAAGGTAGTCAGTGAATTGCACTCTCCAGAAATGCTCTGAGATTGCAGAAGAAGCCATCATGAAGCAAGTATCCAAGATTGTTTGTGGAAAGTTTTACCCCTGTGGATAATTCACGTTTTTCACATCCACACTGCAGAGAGCAACATGGGTTCTCCCACTACACACATTATACATCATTCCATTTATCAAGAAAAAAAGATGTTATAGCTGAACAAAAATCAGTAGGTAGGCCCCAAAATAGAATTCTCAAGGCAATCCAAATTCAGGTGAAAAGCCGTGGACATACATCATCCAGTGACCTAAAAATAGCCTTTTATGTAAGTGTCCAAATACTTAATTCAATGTATAATCTTACCACATTTGTAAGAGGCAGAAAAATGTTTTAGGTTTTCTATAGCAAGCTAATAAAGATGAAATCAGTTTTCCTTTACCTCATCACTATCCCCTCCTCTCTCAAACTCCTAAACTTGGGTCTTCAACAAAAAAACAGAATTGCAAGAAAGTAACATTTAAAGGTGGGAGGCCTCCTCTTTCCTGTTGCTCTCAGCAGTCTTTAACGTAGTTAAGAGGTCGGAAAAACGAAAATCAAGCTCTCGGATGGTGCCGGCGACGGGGAGGGGGGTAAAGAAAGGGGTTCAGACAGCAAGTCCTCACCGCGGGAGGTTAGAAAAGTTGCAAGAACAGATGAGTCAAAGGGCAAAAGAGAAACATACTGACCAACAGAACCACTCAAAATCCTTTAACAACCGAGCAAGCTCGCACATTAGAGGGCTCACAAGCTGCAGCGCGAAGTCAACAGGCAAAGAGCCACTGGGTTTCAGGCTGCGACCCTGCGCCAGATCCTCCCCGGGTTGGAGCGGGATGATTGTATACACTTAGCAGGAGCGAAAGGAGCTCTTCCTGCCCCAGCCTCCCCGCATCCAGCTTCTCCAGGCTTCACTTTCCCCAGCAGCTTCCCAGCCGCGCCCGGGGGCGTCCCTCGCCGCCAGGTCCCAACTTTCCCTCCTCTGGGGGGCGCCGAGCTACCCGGGCCACCGCGGCCACCGCGGGAAAGGGCGGGGGCGGCGGCAACCCGGAGGCGCGAGGGGGCGCGCGGCGCCGTCGGGCCTCGGGGGCGGCGGGGCGCGGGGACGGCAGGAGCCTGAGAGCCCACGCCGGGCTGGACGCACCGGCAGCCCAAGCCCCCGGAGCGGCGCCACCCAGACCCCGCGCAGCCCCGCCCGATTCCCCCAGGTCAGCGCCCTCACCCCGGGGCGACTCTGGTCCAACAAGCCGGCTCGAGAAGAGAAGGGAACCTAGGGGACGCGGGCAGCCCTGCCCCCGTTACCTGCAGGGCGCACACGCCGCTACGGTGACTACCATCGCCGGCTGTCCTCTCCCCTTCCTGGTGACCGCAGCCGCCGCCGCCAAGTAACTGACACTAACAACTAACTACTCGCCACCGCCGAGTCCACCGCGCGCTCCCGGCCGCCCGCCGCCTGCAGCCCGCCCAGCCCACCAGCCTGCCCGCCTCCTCTCCGCTCTGCGCGCCACCTCGCCTCGAGCGCCCTCGCCGCCGCGCTCCCCGTGGAGCGAGCACGCGCGCGCGCACGAGCCCCCGGCCCTCTCCCGCCTCGTCTGAGCCCCACAGGAGGAGTCACCGGGAAGCCCCTCCTTCCTCGCTCTACTTCCAAAGGACAATACCTAGAAATCGCCTGATTGGCTGGGGAGGGCGTGGCCAAAGAAGAGGGCGGAACAACCAGGACCTTGAGGCGGCGTAAAAGGAACTTTTGGCTCAATTACGTTCCAGAGGAAAGGGGGAATGGAGTACTGGTCCACTTAATGCAGGACCATAGGGCAGCTTGCTTTCGAATATAGAATATGTATTTTCAAGGACTCCAATTTATCGTAATTACCACTTTAGTCCAATATTTCGTGCAGGCCTTAGCAATATTTTTCAAAACTACATCTCCCAGAAACCTCCACGAAAATGAATCTCACCTTGCGTAGTCACGTCGCCCTTCGCCGCATTTGAACAAAATAGTCCCTTCATTTCTCTGAAGGTACCGGGAATAATAGTTCATTTTCTTCCTCACCGGAACAATTTTAAATGTTGCCGCGGTAGGAAAAGTACCTATGGGAAGGTGGCGAAGTGATTATGTAAAGGAAAAGAAAGGACATCAAAGTACTGCGGAGGAATTTCGTCAAGCGGTGAGACAAGACGACGAAGTGAGAAGAGTGCAGGCGATTGAGAGGGGCTTAGGAAATTGTCCTCTGTGTAAGGACTTTCTTTAGGCCCCAGGCCCCTGCCTGCCCCTGTCGTCAGCAGGTCAGTAAGCAAGGCGAGCTTGGGGGTGGCCACAGCAGAGGTGCCCTTCAGCTCTTGAAGATCATCTTCTGTTGCTATTGCGGTGGTTGTCTGCCGTGGTTTGAGGCCGACTGAATGGGGGCGCCGCACTTCCGGTTGGGGGAGGGGAGGAAGTCCGTCCTTGGGGGGGAGAAACTGACTTCCTGTGGGGGGAGGGTGATGGTTGGGGGTGTCCGTCCCATTTCCTGTGCCAGTGAGGACTTGAAGTAGTGATACCTGGTGGTGTTTGTGTAAACTGTATCTTAAAGCTTTTAGGATTGCGCTTTGTGGAGAAAAGTTAGGTTACTCCACAAAGTTGTGCTAATCTCCAGCCTCCAGTCAGAATCTATGGGAGTTTTGTTTCCACGTGTAGGATGGAAAATGTGCTCCGCAACAAAATTTTCTTAATATGTTCTTCAAAAGATTCGAAACCCTTGTTAAAATTCTCTACTTACCTCTACAGGAGGACATACTTTGTTGCGTGACTCATGAATTGCCTGACCTTACTCCCCTACTCAGGCCCAACTTTGACTAAGTGAGGTATATTGGTGTCCTCTGCCTTGACATGTTACAGGAACACTGTAGCAGCTCTTCTGAGGAGGTGGTTTATTGCGGGACTCTTATTTTACAAATTAGGAGGCATTTTCACCTTACCAGAGTGAAAGTATCATACCGAAGTACTCAAATACTTGGTGTTACCTTAACTGATAAGATTGGTATCTTAAGTTAGACCTGTTGATTTTAGGCTACAGGTCCTGCCCTGTGCCTGAAAACTGCTTCCTCAGCCTTAAAAATTGTTAACATGTAGTTTTTGTGAAAGTTTTACTTCGGTACATTTACCCCCTTTGTAATTTAATTCAGCCCCGATTAAAAAATGGTATCTGCTCTTTGAGGTTTTAAAGCATGGTACAGGGATCATGAGATTGGCCAAAGATTTTAATTAAGGAGGGAAGCTGGCTCACAAAGGACAAAACATGAATAAAACAAATTTAGTCTGTATTCTCAGTGTTTTATAAGAAACTACATAAACTGGTAAGAAACATGCAACAATTTTGATTCCTTGGCTTCTGTTTTTGAGTACTACAATACTTGGGTGTGTGTGTATACTGAGGAAATCAGTCTATTTGGAGTTTAAGAAATCTCAGCCTAAGTAATTAGAATATCCATCAAGTGAACTGTAATGTCTTTCAAGAATTTTGAAAAGATTAACGCTTCTCTGTTTTTTCTTTGGGATTTTTACGTGATCTCTCCCCAGAATTTGCAGTTTTTTTCATTCTCGTTCTTTTAAAAAGCTATTTCCTTTTAA
Organism: Smutsia gigantea; assembly: GCA_032199065.1. Lineage (NCBI taxonomy): Eukaryota > Metazoa > Chordata > Mammalia > Pholidota > Manidae > Smutsia > Smutsia gigantea. The sequence goes on along the minus strand of JAVSCE010016487.1, from coordinate 29,469 downwards.
ATTAATTAGAAAGTGTTCACCATCTTCTATATTAATGTAATAGAAAAGAAAATAAGATATCAACCAGGCAAATTAAACTGTTAAACTATATATAGTATTAGGAATTACTGAAGTAAAGATTATGGAACTAAATGAAAAAGAGAAAAGATAGTTAAAATATTGAGATGCTTTAGGAAGCTGTCTTTGGAAAGCAAATGCGTTTTTTTAGTTGGTTTTTATGCTAGTCCATGGAAGAAGTGTGGTAGAATACAAATTTTAAAAATAACAGCTGAAAGACTTGAAGCAGCTTGAAAAACTGTTCAGAAGAAAGCAATATGTAAATAGGTATCTGAAAGAAGATGTTTTGTGATACGTGGCAGTTACTCATTGATTCCAAAAACAAGAAATATTAGAAAAATTTGTAAAAAATAGAGGGAAAGTCCATGGAACTTGTTTTTATTCTCTTTGAAAGTGTTTCTTTGAAGAAGCTTGCTGTCTTCCAAAGGCTTGTTTTACCCTTAATGGTCTTTGTGTTGCAGTTTTCTTTGCATGTTTTAATAGAAGCATACTACCAAAACTAGAAAAATAAAAACTTTTTAAAGTGTATTCTGCTACTCCTTTGAGTTAATGAATTTGAAACTTACTTCCTTTGCTTGCCATCATTAATAAATTGTCAATTTTTTAAGAGTATTTAGATTAGATAACCATTTTCTTTTCCAAAAGTCATCATTGGATACACTGCTCACAAATGTTCAAAATGTTAAAACAGTAAATCAAAATTGTGTATTCCATCTCACTGAAACTTGATTAGCCACTGAGTGCTAAATGATATATATATATAATGCAAAACTGTCTTCATTCTTTGGTCTACCTTTCTTTGTAAAATCACGCTGATGTTTCCCAACTACTGCTTTTTTGTATGTTTGTTGCTTTGGTAGTTGGTTGGTTTTGCCATGGGGCTGAGTGTTAAAGAGACTTCCCTAACAACCTGAATGATTTTTAAACTTAACTACTCTGTCTTTTTTTCAGGGGCTTCAGGAGTATTCAAATGAGAGTATGCCTTATATGACTTTTCATTATTTCAACAAAAGTTTATTAAGTGCTTACTGTATTCTAGGGACTTGGAATACATCTGTGAATACAGATAAATACCCATATTCTCTTGGAGTTTACTCTCTAGTTTCCCAATCAAAACTGGGATTTTGCTCCCTTGGCATTCCTAAATAAGATCTATAGTTTGATCATTGTTCAGACTGGAGCAGGAAGCAGCCCTAAACTTGGTTTCTCTTAGTCTTGATCTCTAAACTATTCTAAACCTAGTTTTGAATATTTCAGATCATTAAAGCCCCTGTGTTAAATATTCAGCCCTTTTCATTGTTGCATGCCTCATGATCCTACCATTCTAGATTCCTTGTATGGTAAAAACAAATTGAGTAAACAATGGGGAAAATATGGGATCATACAGGCCTGGGTTCAAAACTGTTGTCTACATTTCACTAGTTGAGTGTTCCAGCTTGGTTACTTGATCAATATACTTGACATCTCTGAGCCTCAGTTGCTATGAACCTAAGTAAGCTGGCTTGGTGGATCAAAAATATTATATGTCAGTCACCTAGCATAATGTCTGGTGTGAATGCTGTTTTAACCCCTTGCTCCTACTGTTCTGGCTATGTCTGTTTTAAGCCTTACATATTGCCAAAAGTGTGAGGATACTCTGTTAGGATTATTGAATTTCCGCCTTCCCCTATCAGCGTGTTCATTGAGCTATGAAGATTTTATATTATTTTTTGTTCCTTCTGGGAAGGAGAAATCACTAATTTCCGTGAGCACTTTAGAAAATATACATGATAGAAAAGTTTCAAGGAAAGGTTAAGGAATCACTAAAGTAATCTGAATTGTTATAGAAAGACTTTTGAGTCATTCTTCTAAACCCGTTCAAATACTAAGCCTAACATTCGAGAGTCTTCTCTCATTACCCATCTATACATCCATAACTGGATTGGTCTATGAATAAAAGAAAATTCTGTGCTATACCCAGCCTTTCTGTCTTTGTTCATGCTATCCTTTGCCTGAAACACTTTCTCTTTTCCTAGGAGTCTCTATCAATCAAAATGCCATCTTTGAGGACCTTCCTCAAGCACCACCTTCAAATTCAAGAAGTATTTTCTGATGTCCTCTTCTCTCTCTACTTTCCCAACCATGTGCTCTGTCCATTGACCCTCCAGAGCATTTTGTAGTTTACTTATGGCATTTAATATCCAGTGCTGCTGCTGCTGGTGTTTGTTTTTGTCGTTGTTATTGTTACAAGTAGAGTTTATGTACTACCCAAAAAGGTTGCAGACTATATTTTCTGTCTCCCTGTGTCTGCTAGTACAATGCCATTCACATTATAAGTGTTCAGTAAATACTTGTGGTGTTGAACAGGCATTTGGGGTATGATGAAACTGATTAACTTTTGTCCACTGTTTATACCCAACATTAAGCATAGTGGCCAGAATACAATGGACATTCAAATATCTGCTGAATGAAGGAGTGAATAAATCATCATTTCATTTGTGGCAATCTTAGAGTGTCAATATGTCGATGAGTATATATTAGAAACCTAATATATGGTCAGAACTGTGAGAACTGATCCATGCCCTGACTTTAATTAGAAAAAAATAAATTGTAATTAATAGGGGTAGACTCTGAAGTCTGCAGGTGTTTGGGTGAAGTGGGGTAAGGAAGTTAGTATAGAGTTGTTTTCATTTTGAGAGCTGTACTAGGCTATCAGAACTTCAAAGCGGAGTAGGTTTGGATATCAGGACACTTAACTTGCAATTCCACTCCTAATTATATACCCAAGAGAACTGCACATGTTCAAACAAAAACTTTTACACAAATGTTCACAGCAGCATTATTCGTAAGAGCCAAAAAATAGAAACAAACCTAAATGTTCAACTGATGAATGAATAAACAAAATGTGGTATACAATGGAATATCACTCATCAATAAAAAGGAATGAAATAGTGATACATACTATAACATGGATGAACCTTGAAAATATTACACTAAAGTGAAAGAAGCCAGACACAGAAGGGCATATACTGCATGATTCCATTTATATGAGATGTCTAGAATAGACAATCCGTAGAGACAGAAAGTATATTAGTGGTTGCTAGGGGGCTGAGGGATGGGCATGGGGAATAATTGCTAATGGGTGTGGAGTTTCTTTTGGGGGTGACTAAATGTCTTGAGATTAGATAGTGGTGATGGTTGTACACCCTTGATGCTAAAATACCTTGTATACCAATATGCTGAAAACCATTGAATTGTACACCAAAGGTGAATTTTATGGTATATGGATTCTATCTTTAAAAAGAGCCAGGGAGGTACTTAAACTTGAAGAATTTTAATTTGGGGTGGGGCTAGAAAAAGAAAACAGGAGTATGAAAACAGAGGTGATAATTCTCTCTCAGATCCTCAGGGGAAATGTAAGTGGCTCAGTAGGACTAGAGATATGTTGAGGCTCAGGTGAGGGATGGGTGTGATGATCATTTGAAATCTTAATGAAACAGGCAATGAGGTGAATGGCTAGACTAAGAGAAAGACATCTTATTATCTTGAAGGATGCGTCAGATTCTTTTTGATTAGGTGAAGGATGTAGTATATGGTAAACTTGTCTCCTGTATTTAGGTCACCTGAGTTGAGAAAGTGAAAGTATCATAAGGTAAGGGAGTCTGATAGCAATCAAAATAGTTACTGCAGCTATTTACAACAGCCAAGATATGGAGGCAACCTAAGTGTCCATCAGTAGATGAATGGATAAAGAAGATGTGGTATATATACACAATGGAATATTATTCAGCCATGCGAAGAAAACAAATCCTGCCATTGGCAACAACATGGACGGAGCTAGAGGGTATTATGCTCAGTGAAATAAGCCAGGCGAGAAAGACAAAGTACCAAATGATTTCACTCTTGTGGAGTATAACAACAAAGTAAAACTGAAGGAACAAAAGAGCAGCAGACTTACAGATTCCAAGAAGGGACTAGCCGTTACCAAAGGGAAGAAGTTGGGGAGGTTGGGTGGGGAGGGAGAAGGGTTATAGGAGCATTATAATTAGCACACAATATAGGTCGGTCACGGGGAAGGCAGTATAGCACAGAGGGAACAAGTAATGACTCTGTAGCATATTACTACCCTGATGGATAGTGACTGCAATGGAGTGTGGAGGGGGGGACTTGATAATATGGGTAAATGCTGAAACCACAATGTTGCTCATCTGAAACCTTCATAAGATTGTATATCAATGATACCTTAATGAAAAAAAAAGTTACTGCAGAATATAGGAGAACAGAGACTAGACAAAGATACTAGAATTTGATTCTAAAACTGTCTCCCATATGATGAAAACAGATAAATCTTAATGAGAAAGAACCAAGGACTGTGATTTGGAGACGTCAGTGCAAATAAAAGTATTTATTTGAAGAAATATTTGAGTACCTTTTATGTGCCAGACACCATTAAGTAAAACTACAGCTATTTTCCTTGTTTGAATTATTTTCTTAGGATAAAGTCTGTGGGATTATTGGTTCTAAGAGTACAGGCATTTTATAGTTACAACAGCTATACTGTTTTCTCTAAAAGGTTGTGATAGTTTTTGATGCCACCAGCAATGTATGTGTTGTTTTTACCACAATTTTATCAACACAATTTTTTGGCTAATTGAATCTACATAAAATTATTCCCTTGGCTATTGCTTTTATTATGATAAGTGATTTTATACCATGGAATTGGTATCTGTTGGAGCATAAAAGAATCCAAAGCCTTTATGTCTGCTCCCTTATCTAGCATGGCTTCTTAAAGGATATGGATTTTTAAGGATCCTAGAAATCAAACCAGCTTCTAATTTGACTAAACTCAAAAACAGATTTTTTCCAGTGGTGCTCTCCTAATTTTCTAAATGATACTCACATTCAAACCACATTTGGCCATAATTCTAATTACCATTTGGATAACTTAATTCTAGTAAAATGCAAGTATTAACTTCATTTCGCATGTAAGAAAACTGAGGCTTAGATAGGTTAGGTCACTTGTCCAAAGTCACTTAGCCAAATAAGTGAGAGTCAGGATTTGAATGCCTCTCAGGCCAGTTATCATTCTCATATTTCATGATTCCTCCATATCATTACTAAAATGTACTGGGGCCAGTGGAAACTGGAATAAAAATCTGAAATGGAACTTGGGCAATCAGGCAGTTACCTGTGTATATAATAAAGCAGTTAGTAGAGAAGTTTTCTTGTTTATTTTTTTCTTGAGGATGCTGTAACACACAAAGAGAGGAAGGTCTCTCATTAAGCCCACGTTTCCAAGCCCTTTTTATTTCTCCCTGATGAAGAGGTACATACTGCCCCAAAATATGTGATGGAAGCAAAGTAGAAAGAAGAAGGCAGTGGTAAGAAACTAAGTGCCTCTGAGTATATACAATGAGATTCATCTGATGGTAGAAAGAACAAATTGCCCTAAGAGTCCCACAAAGTAACTTGAAGTGTAACATGATAAAAAGGTTATTAAAATATTCAGAGAATAGTAGGTGTTAGCAAAAGAAGAGAGATTCTTTCATTTTTATTCTAGTATACTCACTAAACAAATTTAGGAGCAGGAATATAAAATAAGAGATGCAATGTTCCAATCCTGGCTTTTAGTCATATAAAGTATAATCACAATATATTAAGGCTCAAAATTGCATTCCGAATAAGTGACCTAGTGGATGCTAGAGCAGGCCTGTTGCTTCCCAGGGCATTTGACTAAATTGATTGAACAAAGTGAAAACAACAATCTGTAGTTGTTTTGTAATTTATATATACAATTTTTTATATGTTATCCTTAAGAGAAATCATCCTCTGTGTATCTTAAAACAATAATAAACATCCACACACCAAATTACTAAAGGTTTAGTGACAGGTTAAAATAAGAAGTGATACTAAAGATCAGAACCCTGACATATCAGATAGTCTATAAATTACAACTAAATATTTATCTGTACCCAGGATTGTATTCTTGAGAGATTATGATGTGTATTTGTATTTAAGCATTTGCATTTTCAACAAAGCCCAGTCCTCTTCTTCCATCCCTACTTCTGTGAGACTATTACCTCTGCTTCACTAGAAATTGTATCTAAATACTCCATTTTTTTCTTTCTTAGCCTCAAAATTTGTATCTCCCTTCTCTTTCCCATCTCCTCACTTCTTTTATTCCTGTACTCCATAACTTGAATTCCTATTCTCTTAACACAAGGCTTCCATGTTTTTTGCTGGTGATATCACAATTACTGCATCTCTTTCGGGAAATAATATAGCTGTTCTGTTAGCAATAATAAAATGTTCATAGTCTTGAGCCAATGAATCTACTGATAGGATTGTATTCTGAGAAATACTTAAGATAAAAGCACAAAGTATTGATAAGCAGTGATATCTATACTGTCTTAACAAAATGGAAACTTAAAGATCCCATGACAGAATAACAGTTAAATTATTATCTATCCATTCAATAGGCTATTAGACATTCATTTTTCACAAAGGTTCTTTTAAAGTATATTGAAAGATGTTATAAGAATTTTTTTTTCCAAAAATGAAAAGAGACAAATCAGAAGAAAAAAATAGAAAAACTGATGTAACTAGTGTATATTTCTAAAGCATTGGTATTTTCTGTTAAATAGTAACTGACATTTATTGAGCACTTACTGGTGTCAGGTATAATACTAAAGCAGTATTATAGAAGTAATATTGAACAGTTAAAAAGAAAAGTGCTCTAGAGTCAGATCCTAACTCCATCACTTACTAGTATGTGATCTTGAAAACGAAATGGGAAATAATAACTATACATTAAATTATCAAACCTATATAAAGTACCTGGCACATAGTAAGTCCTCATTAAGTGTTTTTGTTAACTAGACATTTTACACATATATTTAAACTTCACATCCTCACAAGTCTATGAGATAGTGTTGTTTTCATTTTATATAAAAGAAAATTGAAACTCAAAATGCCTAAATACCTAGGTTAAATAACTTGCCAAAATCACACAACTAGTAAGCAGTAGAGTTTGGACTGGAACCCAGTTATTAACTTGCACTCCTGGCTCTGAGGGACTTGGTTGCTGAAGACTAATGCTTTTTCTGGGAACAACATGGAAAGGCAGGCTTTTCAAAAGTATAATGAAGGCATCAGAGACCTACTGAGGCAGCCAGGACTTAAGAAACCAAAATCATGGAGCCAAAGGAACTTCCAAGAAGTGAGCTTATGTTATATGCTTCTCTTTTCCCTTCCAGGAATTTGCGTAGTTCAATACACAGGACAGGAAACTATGAAACTAAACAGGATCTCTGCTAGGAGCAGAGAAGTCAGTAGTCTCACAAGGCTGGGTGCACAAAAATTGGAATTTAGGGATCCATAGGTAACCAGGACAAAGGAGCCAAGATCCTGGAAGAGAAGGGAGGCTCCAAAAGAAGGTTTTTTAAACTTGTTTTCCCCTCACAATATTTGCTGCCCAGACTCAGAGGCTTAGAAGCTAAGCAGAAAACCCCTGGAAAGTAGAGTTAAAGTTTTGTCCATCTCACAATGTTAAGAAGCAAAAATTTTAATTTAGGTGTCTGCAAGGAAGAATGGACCTGTAAACACCCCAGATTGTCAAGTAGGATTCCCTAGAGAACTACACCCCCAAATGGGAACAAACTAGAAGTAGATAGCCTGACAAAAATTTGCATCAGGCTCAAATCAACTTGATTTCTGATTGAAATAAGATGATCTCTACTGCTGCTGCATTCTAGAGGATGGGGGATTTCTGTTTGGAAAAGTAATGTCATTCAAAGTTTCTACAGTTTTTCATAGATAAGATCTACCATACTAACAAAAATTGCCAGGCATATGAAAATAATAGGATCAAGAGAAAATGTAGACAATGGAAACAGATACAGAAATAATCTGGATATTGGAGTTATCATATACAGACTGTGACTAATATGTTTAAGAAAATAGATGTCAAGGTGGAAATTTTCACTAGAGAAGCAGAATCTACTTTAGAAATAATTTGGAATTTCTACAAGGTGAAAAATACATAATTGAAGTTTAAGAACACTTAACAGAGGACTTAACACAGCAGAAGAGATAACTAGTGAATTGGAAGAGAGAGCCCTAGAAAATTTCTAGACTGAAGCAAGGAGAGGAAAAAGGATGCAGATACAGGAAAGGGCATAAGAGATTGTGGAAGGCTGAATAGTGGCCCCTGAAAGATGTCCACATTGCAATCCCCAGAACCTGTGCATGTTACCCTATGTAGCAAAAAGGACTTTGTAGATTTGTCTAAATTGGGACTCTTGAGGTGAGATCATCCTGGATTATCCAGATATATCCTATGTAATCACAAGGGTCTTTAGGAGGCAAGAAGATCAGAGATAGAGATAAAAGATAGATGGAAACTAGTCTGAGAGAAGAGAAAATGCTACATTCTTGGCTTTGTTGATAGAGAAGAGGCTGTTAGATCAGGGAATGTAGGTAGCCCCTAGAAGCTAGAAAAGGCAAGGAAATAAACTCCCCTAGAGCATCCAGAAGGAGTTAAGCCCTGCAGAATCAGTTTAGATTTCTGATGTCCAGACTAAAAGAAATTTGTAGTGCTTTAAGCAAGTAGTTTTAGTTTTATTGTAGGTTGTAATAGCAGCAATATGAAACTTCAGAAATACAGGTGAAATGATGAAAAAGTCTAATGTACATGTAATTAGAGTCTCAGAAAAGGAGAAGGAAAATTAGGAGAAGTAATGTTTTAAGACACAGTGTGTTATGATTTTGTTAATCTTTGTTAAGTAGAGTCCTGGGATGTTGATGAACCACAGTTCAACAAAAGATCATAAGAGAATTGAAATAGAGAAATTTATTTCTCATGGGTCCTTGAGGATATACATGGCTCACCTCTAGGGTCCTCCCTCTAGGGAGGTCAAGGAAAAGTACAAGCAGAGAGAGCTGTAGGACCTGGGGCACATGCATTTATTGGGGTCTATAAGTGGAGTGTTTGGGCCTCTAAGCTAAGGTTGGGCTGGCCAATTGAAACCAAAGAGAACAGGGTTTTGGTAAACTCCAAGGGACATACAAGGGGAAGGCCCTTGGAGGCAAGGGAGACTATCACAAGGACGGTTGGGGACATTGTATTAGGAACTTAAATTTGCTGTGACTCTGCAGGCTGTTATCTAGGGCATATCTACTTGCATGAAGGGGTAAGGTCAGTTTAAGGCTTCCACAGGCCAATTGGCCATACAAAACAGATGCAAAGACAGCACAACTGAGAATTTTCTAAAACTAATGAAGACATCAAGTCATGGATTTGAAAAAGTCAGTAAATCCAAACCAGAATAAATGTAAGGAGTACCAGATTTAGGCACTTCATAGTAAAACTGCTGAAAGTAGCCAGAGAAAAAAGACATTTCATATTTGAAGAAACAGTAATAAGACTGACATCTGACTTCTTGACAGACATAATGGGGGCTAGAAAGCAATGGAGTGCAATCTTTAAAATGTTCAAGAAAATAACTACTAGGCTAGAATTCTGCTCCCAGTGAAAATGTTGTTCTGAAGTACATGAGACAAAGGGAGTTCCAGAAAAATAAGACAAGAGGAGTCTTAAGAGTAGTCAAGACAAAATCTTAAGGACAAAACTGGAAGACTTTCATTACTAGGTAATAGGATTCACTATAAAGCTACAGTAATTAGCATCATATTTACATAAAGATAGATAAATAAATTTATGGAACAGATTAAAAAGTCCCAAAATAGTCCAACACATATAATTATTTGATTTATTACAGCACTAGCACTGCAGTACAGTAGAGAAAGGACGCACTTTTCAACAAATGAGCTAAGTTATGCAGGAAGAAAAAACCTGACTCCTACCTCACAAGCAAAATCAATTTCAGTTAGACTGTAGATCTGAGTGTGAAAGGTAAAAATTTAGGGAAAGACTGGAAAACATCTTCATGATCTTGGAGTAGGTAAAGGTCCAAAAAGAAAGAAGATTGATAATTGGACTTTATTAAAATTAAGAACTGTTCATCAAAAGACAGCGTAAAGAGAGTGTCACGAAGTGAGAATACATATTTGCAATTCATGTATCTAATAAAGGACTTGTAGAACTCCTAAAAATCATTAGGGAAAAAACACAATCAAATTTCAACAAGGACAAAATACTTGGAAAGGTGCTACACAAACTATCCAAAGGCCAATATGCATCTAATAATAAGTAATCATCAGATAAACGCAAATTAAAACCACCATGAGATACCACTGCATACCCTATGAAATGGCTAAAATTTAAAAAGAATGACAGTATCAAATACTAATGTGGAAAAACAAACTAATATGTAGGTGTGTGAAATACAACCATTTTGGAAATCAGTTCGGCTGTATATACAGATAGCCTCTAACCTAGCTGTCCCTAGGTATACACCTCACAGAAATCTGTACACATGTTCACTAAAAGACAAGAATAAACAAGAGTATTCATAGCATTATTCTTATAGCATAAATGTCCATCAAAGTAGAGTGGGTAAATAAATGCTTCTTGTACAACATAGATGATCATCAAGCATAATATTGAGCAAAAGAAGCCAGACACATGAGTACATAGTGTGTGAATGAAATTCAAAAACATGTAAAACAAATTTATGCTGTCAGAGGTTACACTGATTACTTCAATGCGGATAATGAACAGAAGTGGGAACAGGTGGGTGATTTCTAGCTTGCAGCTGTATTTTATTTCCTGATGGGGCTGCAGGTGATACAAGTGTGTATATTTTGTGAAAAGTTAAACTTTCCACAAGCTATGCACTTATAATCTGTGTAATTTTTTCTAAAACATTTAATTTTACTTAACACCCCTAACCCTGTCATGCTCCAAATGACATTAAAGGCTACATTTTCTAGACATCACACATAACACAAACTACATAGGTGGTATGCTTCTACACATACAACTCCATCAGAGGGCTCTTGCTTGATCACTAATAATTTACATGTTGTCAAAAAACATAGACATCTTTCATGTTCTCATTGAATCTCTCAGGAACCTTTGTCTTTAACCTTTTTTCTTCAGATACACTTTGACACCACTCACTCCTCGTTCTCTGCCTTTCTTCATGTCTTGTACGACACCTTTGCAAACTCCTCTACTCATCTTCAAATTGTTGAGTTACTCAGGACTCAATCCTAAGTCTTTTTTCTCTACCATCTCTCCCCAGGTTATCTCTTAACATTCATAACTTAAAATACCAGCTGTGCTGAAAACTAAATGCTTACCTAGAGCCCAGACACTTCTTCTGAACTCTAGGCTCCAGTTCAAACTTGACATTTATCTCAAAGACATCTTACAATGAACATAATCTTAAATTATTCATCTTTTCCTATTTCTGTATCTCCAGTCTTATCTTTGTAAATCTTATCTCCATAAATATCTACTGACTTCTCAATTAGAAATCTTGGGAACATTCTTGATACCTCTCCCTACCACACACATGCATATGCACAAACACACACACACCTCCATCCAGACCTACAAAATTCTATTGATTTTACCTCCTAAATATGTCTTGAATCCACCCTTTATGCTACATCTCCACTGCCAGAACCCTGCTTGTAAGCCACCATTATGCTGTGGTGGACCATTGCAGTAGCATCCCAACTAGTCAAAAGGTTCATTCTTACCACAAATCAATCTACTTGTTAGAGAAGTTAGAATGATCCTTTAAAAAGCATAAATACCATCTCATGCCTCTCCTTATAATTCTTCAAAGGTTTGCACTTACCTTTGGAGAAAACCCAGGTCTTTACATAGCTCCACATCTCTGCAGAATTCAGTTCCTGCCTCCCTCTCTTTGTTGCTCTTCTCTCCTGATCATTTTTCTCCAGCCCAGTTTAGCCTTCTTTCACTCCCTCCAAAGCACTAAGTTCTTTCTCACTTCAAGGCCTAATAAGCTAGTTCCCCAGCATAGAATGTACTTAACATTCAGCTCTCACTTGACTTCTTCAGAGGTGTCCCCTGTCTAAATGATATCTCCCACTCTTATTTTTATAGTATTCTGTTTCTTCATAGCATTTTTCACAATTTTAAATTTTGTTTATTCATATAGTTGCTTAATATCTTTCACTTTAAACTATAATTTTTGTGACAACAGAGACTATATGCTCACCATTATAGTCTTGGTATCTTAACAAGCACCTGGTACCTATTATGTGTTCAGTGAATATATGATGAATGAGAAAAAATAACATGCTACCTTAAGGTCAAGAACTGTTTCATAGTTGTGCCCTGTACCCTGGGAGCATGGAGGGGTTATTTATTTCCTCTGGGTTAGTCCTTTATTTCTTCAAAATTGATCTCTGAGAAAGGCACCATGTAATCATTGTGATGCCTGGAGACAGTTTTTGATGATTAGCCAGTCTTCTCAGTGATGTATATTTTATGTGCTAAGCTAAACTGGCAGTTGTCAGCATATTTTATTCAAGCCCCCACAGAGGAATACACCTGCTTGCATATCTTAGATTGGAGCTCTTGAAAACTAGAGGCAATGTTCTCAGTGTCAGTGTTGGCTAAACAACTTGTATTCTTTTCGAGAAGCCTGTTTTTTTGTTTCAAATATTGGGTCCCTACAAAGGAAAGGTAATCTAATTGAATTTGCTTACTACTGAGATTGATAGTTTTGTTTGTGTAAAGATTATTAGCTATTTTAGTCATGTAAGTATGCCATAATGCTACCACAGTAAGTATATCACAGGTCTTTAAATCAGAAGACAAAAATGACCACATTTCACAATACTGAAATGTCTTCATATATGTTTTATAAAATATACAGAGCTGTTACGACATGGTATTACAAAATATTCTGTATTTTCTTTGCTTTCTTCCTCTAAGATGTAGTTTTTTTAATTGTTTTTAAACAAATTTCAATAAAATGAAATGCTTAATTGTATGTTTGGTAGAGAATTGTAAGTCCAACAATTTCAAACAGCTTTCAGGCCACTAGCATTTCTCAAAACCCATGTAAAATTGCCTGTTCACTACCAATTTTAGAACAAATTTTGTTTAAAGAGGAAACGTTTTAGGGGTTTATCATATCTCTTAATGCTTAGTACATGAGGTATGTTATTTATTTCTGAAGTCTAGATACCATACTTAGAATTCCCCCTTAAACAGAAAAAACATTCTCAATGTTTATTATGTGTATTAGCAGTTGCAGGGCCATCCATGGTGGGAAGAGAGAAGGGAACAAGAAGAATGAGAATTTTGAATGCTTAGAAAAGGCCAAGTTTCTTATATTATTATTACTATTATTTATTCTACCTCTGGCAAAATTGTTAATTCTCTCTCAGTGAAATAATTTTTAAGGCTTCATCTATTCATTGATATTTGCTGATTTACCAGACATTCATAGCTATTATCAGGTCAATGAAATTGGGATCTCACAACAGTTTATAAATGTCTGCTGCTGGGTATGACTAAAGTTTCTGAATTTCATAATCCTCTGGTTGCTACTGCAGGCTCTTCTTGGGGTTTTTAAAATGTAGATCACTGACTCTAGAGCTAGTGAAAGAATATAGGGAATATTGAACTTCTTTCTGTAGTACTAAAGCAATATGCAAATACGGTACATTAGGGTTTTGAGGGGCTGGGGATTTAAGTACAGGGACCTCCGCCATGTACAAAAACAGTCTTCTCAAGCTAATTGCCAATTTAGGGATTATATTAAATAAACCTAAAAGAGTAGGGTTTTTTTATGTTTATTTCTAAAAAGGGGGAAGAGCAGCTTTATTTTGTCAAGAAGACAATGTCAGCTGCTAGCCACTTATTTCCTAGCACAACAAACTCCTTGCAAAATTCTGATTGGCAGATTTCTTCTCCCTGGCATTTAATTAAAATCTTTTCTCTAGCAATACATGGTACTGAGGTTCATGTATAGATTCATTTATTGTATCAAGAAAGACTTGGGTCAACTATCTTTCTAGCTTTTTTCCTTTACTAATTACATGTCTTCTTGTCTATTTAGCAGTTGTGTCTGACAGCACTATCATCAATAAAAAGTAGAGTGGATGTATTGTTTATAGTCTTTCTCTTCTATGCCTATGTCACCATCAGTAGAGTTGTATTCCTTTCTGCAAAGTTTAGTATTAGATAAGTAAAACTTTATCACACTAGAAAATACAACTTATTCTTTGTTTGTTGCTTAATGTCTGTCATGTACTAAAATAATCCTGGTGCATCGGATTGAAATTGATCTCTATTTGCATCCTACCTTAGAGGGCTGCCCTATAGATGAATATTGTTGCTCCAAAGGGGCTAAGTGGAAGACTAAGGATAAATTGGCATAATTTCATCCTTGCTATTAAAAAATGGAAAACACCTAGCCAATGGTGAAATAGTAGTCATTTTTATATATCAAGGACACTATCCTGTTAACAGTTGATCATCATCCAGCAGGAGACATGAGTTCAATGACCTGAAATTCAGGACACTATTTTTTAAATAGAGTAAGTGGGTTTAAGTTCAGTATTGCATCATTTAATGAACTGTTTCAGAAAGCCAAGATCATAGTAAATGATTGTGACAGCTTTTCTCCTAAGTACTTAAATTATTAATTAAATTATTCTTTTTTTCAAACTATTTCCCTTAAAGAGTAGGGAAAGCATGATGTATTCAACTCTTACCTGGGCTTCATGTTTATTGTTTCAGTGCTTAATAGATATGTATATTAAAAAATAAATTGTACCTGCAGCTCTGAACTTACTTTGCTATGACCTATAATAGACTGCTGTACTCTCTACTCTCTTTGTCTTTCAAGCAAACCATATCACCCAAAACTTATAACTTACTTTACTATAATAATGCTGACATGTTCTGGAAGCCTGGAAGGAAGATTGAAATTTAACTGGCATCATAGGATCTCAGTTGACTTAAGAGCATCTCCTACCTTACTTGGTAATTCATGTATAATAGTACTGGAAGGCATTCATTCTCAAGAGATTTTGGAGTTAATAGTGACAGAAATGTATTGAAGGAAAGAACATAGGTACTGTAATTAAAAAGGTTATAGGAGAGACTAGAAATTTCTCTATCTGATACCCTGTTAATTTGAAGACCCAAGCCATATATCTATCTTATGGTACTTATTTCATCTGTTTTCTTAATAATTGTGTTTATTTCCTGAAGAAAACGATTTGATATAGTCTATTCTTTTATTTTTTTAAAGAAAAGAGAAGGTCAGGGCTGTGGGGGGTTTTTTTGCCTTTATTTTATTTTATTTTATTTTATTTTTATTTTGGCATCATTAATATACAATCACATGATGAACACTGTGGTTACTAGATTCCCCCCATTATCAACTTCCCACCACATACACCATTACAGTCACTGTCCATCAACGTAGTAAAATGCTATAGAATCACTACTTGTCATCTCTGTGCTTTACTGCTTTCCCTGTGCCCCCACACACACATTATGTGTGCTAATCGTAATGCCCCTTATTCCCCTTCTCCCTCCCATCACACACGCCCACACACCACCAGTCCCTTTCCCTTTGGCAACTGTTAGTCCATTCTTGGATTCTGTGAGTCTGCTGTTGTTTTGTTCCCTCAGTTTTTCCTTTGTTCTTAATGCTCCACAGATGAGTGAAATCATTTGGTACTTGTCTTTCTCTGCCTGGCTTATTTCACTGAGCATAATACCCTCTAGCTGCTTCCATGTTGTTGCAAATGGTAGGATTTGTTTTCTTCTTATGGCTGAATAATATTCCATTGTGTATATGTACCACATCTTTATCCATTTATCTACTGATGGACACTTGGATAGTAGTGCGATAAACATAGGGGTGCGTATGTCTTTTTGAAACTGGGATCCGGCATTCTTAGGGTAAATTCCTAGCAGTGGAATTCCCGGGTCAAATGGTATTTCTATTTTTAGTTTTTGAGGAGCCTCCATACTGCTTTCCACAATAGTTGGACTAGTTTACATTCCCACCAGCAGTGTAGGAGGGTTCCACTTTCTCCCCATCCTTGCCAGCATTTGTTGTTCCTAGACTTTTCTGTGTTGGCTATACTAACTAGGGTGAGGTGATACCTCGCTGTGGTTTTAATTTGCATTTCCCTGATAGTAATGAGAAGCATCTTTTCATGTGCCTGTTGGCCATATGAATTTCTTCTTGGGAGAAGTGTCTGTTCATAATCTCCACTCATTTAATAGGGTTATTTGCTTTTTGGGTGTTGAGGCATATAAGTTCTTTATATATTTTGGATGTTAACCCCTTGTTGGATGTCATTTACAAATATATTCTCCCATACTGTAGGATGCCTTTTTGTACTGCTGATGGTGTCCTTTGCTGTACAGAAGCTTTTTAGCATGATGTAGTCCCATGTTCATTTTTTATTTTGTTTCCTTTACCCAAGGAGATGTGTTCAGGAAAAAGTTGCTCATCTTTATATTCAAGATATTTTTGCTGATGTTTTCTTCTAAGAGTTTTATGGTTTCATGACTTATATTCAGGTCTTTGATCCATTTCAAGTTTACTTTTGTATATGGTGTTAGACAGTAATCCAGTTTCATTCTCTTACATTAGTTCTCCAGTTTTCCCAACACCAGTTGTTGAAGAGGCTGTCATTTCCCAATTGTATATCCATGGCTCCTTTACTGTATATTAATTCGCCAAATATGCTTGGGTTTATATCTGGGTTCTCTAGCCTGTTCCATTGATCTATGGGTCTCTTCTTGTGCCAGTACCAAATTGTCTTGATTACTGTGGCTTTGTACTAGACCTTGAAGTCGGGGAGCATAATCCCCCCCGCTTTATTCTTCCTTCTCAGGATTGCTTTTGCTATTCAGAGTCTTTGTGGTTCCATATGAATTTTAGAACTATTTGCTCTAGTTTGTTGAAGAATGTGGTTGGTATTTTGATAGGGATTCCATTGAATCTGTAGATTGCTGTAGGCAGGATGGCCATTTTGACAATATTGATTCTTCTTATCCATGAGCACGGGATGTGTTTCCATTTATTGGTATCTTCTTTAACTTCTCTCATGAGTGTATTGTAGTTTTCAGAGTATAGGTCTTTAACTTCCTTTGTTAGGTGTATTCCTAGGTATTTTATTCTTTTTGATGCAGTTGTGAATGGAATTGTTTTCCTGATTTCTCTCTCTGCTAGTTCATCGTTAGTGTATAGGAATGCAACAGATTTCTGTGTATTAATTTTATATCCTGCAACTTTGCTGAATTCAGATATTAGATCTAGTAGTTTTGGAGTGCATTCCTTATAGTTTTTTATGTACAATATCATGTCATCTGCAAACAGGGACAGTTGGAGTTCTTTCTTGCCAATCTGGATGCCTTTTATTTCTTTGTGTTGTCTGATTGCCATGGCTAAGACCTCCAGAACTATGTTAAATAAAAGTGGGGAGAGTGGGCATCCTTGTCTTGTTCCAGATCTTAAAGGAAAAGCTTTCAGCTTCTCAGTGTTAAATGTGATGTTGGCTGTGGGTTGGTTGTACATAGCCTTTATTATGTTGAGGTGTTTGCCCTCTATCCCCATTTTGTTGAGAGTTTTTATCATGAATGGACGTTGAATTTTGTTGAATGCTTTTTCAGTATCTACGGAGATGATCATGTGGTTTTTGTCCTTCTTTTTGTTCATGTGGTGGGTGACGTTGATGGATTTTCGAATGTTGTACCATGCTTGCATACCTGGAATAAATCCTACTTGATCACAATGGATGATCTTTTTCTGTATTTTTCAATTTGGTGTGCTAATATTTTGTTGAGTATTTTTGCATCTATGTCTTCAGTCATATTCGTCTGTAATTTTCTCTTTTGGGATGTCTTTGCCTGGTTTTCTATTAGAGTGATGCTGGCCTCTAGAATGAGTTTGGAAATATTCTTTCCTCTTCTACTTTTTGGAAAACTTAAAGGAGGATGGGTATTTGGTCTTCACTAGTGTTTGATAAAACTCAGCAGTAAAACCATCTGGTCCAGGTATTCCGTTCTTAGGTAGTTTTTTAATTACCAATTCAATTCACGTGCTGGTAGTTGGTCTATTCATATTTTCTGTTTCTTCCTGGGTCAGCCTTGGGAGGTTGTATTTTTCTAGAAAGTTGTCCATTTCTTCTAGGTTATCCAGTTTCTTAACATATAATTTTTCATAGTATTCTCTCATAATTCTTTGTATTTCTGTGGTGTCCATAGTGATTTTTCCTTTCTCATTTCTGATTCTGTTTATGTGTGTAGACTCTCTTTTTTTCTTGATAAGTCTGGCTAGGCGTTTATCTATTTTGTTTATTTTCTGGAAGCACCAGCTCCTGCTTTCATTGATTCTTTCTATTGTTTTATTCTTCTCGATTTTATTTATTTATGTTTTAATCTTTATTATGTCCCTCCTTCTGCTGGCTTTGGGCCTCATTTGTTCTTTGTTTTCTAGTTTCATTAATTGTGAGTTTAGACTGTTCATTTGGGATTGTTCTTTCCTGAGGTAGACCTGTATTGCAGTATACTTTCCTCTTAGCATGTCCTTTGCTGTGTCCCACAGATTTTGTAGTGTTGAATTATTGCTGTCATTTGTCTCCATATATTGCTTGATCTCGGCTTTTGTTTGGTTATTGATCCATTAATTGTTTAGGACCATGTTATTAAGCCTCCATGTGTTTGTGGGCTTTTTCGTTTTCTTTGTGTAATTTATTTCTAGTTTCATACCTTTGTGGTCAAAGAAGCTGGTTGATACAATTTCAGTCTTTTTGAATTTTCTTAGGCTCTTTTTGTGGCTTAGTGTATGATCTATTCTTGAAAATGTTCTATGTGCACTTGGTAAGAATATGTATCCTGTTGCTTTTGTATGGAGTGTAGATGTCTTTTAGGTCCATCTATTCTAATACATTTTCTGTCCCGATCTGGCTTTAGAGTGGGTGGTGTGTTGAAGTCTTCTAAAATGAATGCATTGCATTCTATTTCCCCTTTAATTCTGTTAGTATTTGTTTCACATATGTAGGTGATCCTCTGTTGGGTGCATAGATATTTGTGATAATTATATCCTTTTGTTTGACTGACCCCTTTATCATTATGTAATGTCCTTCTTTGTCTCTTACGTTCTTTGTTTTGAAGTCTATTTTGTCTGATACAAGTACTGCAACTCCTGCTTTTTCCTCGCTATTGGTTGCATGAAAAATCTTTTTGCATCCCTTTACATTCAGTCTCTGTATGTCTTTGGTTTTGAAGTGAGTCTCTTGTAGGCAGCATATAGACGGGTCTTGTTTCCTTCTCCATTTAATGACTCTGTCTTTTGATTGGTGCATTCAGACCATTTACATGTAGAGTGATTATTGATAGGTATGTACTTATTGCCATTGCAGGCTTTAGATTTGTGGTTACCAAAGATTCAAGGGTAATTCCCTTACTATCTAACAGCCTAATTTAAGTCACTTAGGATGCTATTACAAGGTTCTTTTTTTTTTCTCCACCTTTTTCTTCCTCCTCCATTCTTTATTAAGTGTGATATTCTGTTCTCTTTGTCTATCCCTTGATTGACTTTGGGGGTAGTTGATTTGATTTTACATCCCCTTAGTAAGAAATTGTTCTACTTTCTTTGCTAAATAGCTGGTGACAGCTATTTAGCCTTAGGAATACTTCCATCTATAGCAGTCCCTCCAAAATGCACTGTAGAAGTGGTTTGTGGCAGGTAAATCCACTCAGCTTTTGCCTATCTGAAAATTGTTTAATCCCTCTTTCAAATTTACATGACAGTCTTGCCGCATAGAGTATTCTTGGTTTGAGGCCCTTCTGCTTCATTGCATTAAATATATCGTGCCACTCCCTTCTGGCCTGTTGAGAAGAGTAAGAATAGCCTGATGGGTTTTCCTTTGTATGTGATCTTTTTTTCTCTCTCTAGCTGCTGTTAAAAGTCTGTCCTTATCCTTGACCTTTGCCATTTTAATTATTGTGTCTTGATGTTGTCTTCCTTGGGTTCCTTTTGTTGGGAGAGCTGTGCACCTCCATGGCCTGGAGACTATCTCCTTCCCCAGATTGGAGAAGTTTTCAGCAATTACCTCCTCAAAGACACTCTCTATCCCTTTTTCTCTCTCTTCTTCTGGTACCCCTATAATGCAAATATTGTTGAGTTTGGATTGGTCACACAGTTCCCTCAACATTCTTTCATTCCAGAGATCCTTTTTTCTCTCTTTGCCTTAGCTTCTTTGTATTTCTCTTCTCTAATTTCTATTCCTTTGACCATCTCTTCTAATACATATAATCTGCTTTTAAATCCCTCCATTGTATGTTTCTTTTCAGATATGGAATTTCTTAATTGAATCTCCGTCCTAAATTCGTCCCTCATTTCTTGAATATTTTTCTGTACCTCCATGAACATGTTTATGGTTTTTATTTTGAACTCTCTTTCAGGAAGATTGGTGACTTCAGTTTCATTTGGCCCTATTTCTGGTGTTTGTGAGATTTTTGAACCAGGTTCCTTTTTCGTTTCATATTTGTATGTGGCACCCAGAAACTCTATTTTCTGGAGCTGTTAAGACCCTGGAGTGATGTCGGGGGACGCAGGGGAGCGGCGCTCATGCCTAGGGGGAGGAAAGAGCTGTTTCCTGCTTCCCGGCTACAGTGCCTGTCCCCACTGTCAGAACCAGTGGGCTGAGCACCCAGGTGTAAGCCTCTGCCTTGCGTGTGTAGCTGCCGTAGGCGGGTCCTCCCTCTGGCTGGCCTGACGGCAGGGCAGGAAGTGCTGGTTTGCGAGCTGGTGCTGGCAGGCCAGGAGGAAGGCACAGCAGGCTGCATATCACAGTGCGGGCCTCAGAGCTGACTAGCCAGCCAGTGGGTGGAGTGCCTAGGGCTCCTAAAAGTTCCCAACCTGCCTGGCATTGCACGCCCAGGCAACCTTATCCACCTATCTCTTCTCTCGCACAGCAAGCTCCGTGCAAACCCCGCCTCTTCACCAGCCCTCTTGCTGCTAGGAAGCCTCTCGGACCAGCCACCTTTCCTTTGTTTCAGAGCAGCCGAATGTGATCCCTGTCCTTCACAAACAACTGGAATCTCAGTCACTCCAAGTATTTCACCTGTCTTAGCTTTCCAGCCCCACTAATCTCCTAAGCACCATGCAATGTAGGTTTGTGCTCCCAAAGCAGATCTCCCGGACTGTATGTTCAGCACTCTTAGGCTTCCACCCCTCCCCACTCCATTTCTCTTCCTCCCGCCCATGAGCTGGGGTGGGGGAAGGGCTTGGGTCCTGCCGGATCAAGGCTTTGGTACGTTACCGTGTTCCATGAGGTCTGCTCTTTTCTCCAGGTGTATGCAGTCTGGTTGCAGCCTTCTTTCCTGTCGCTCTTTTAGGATTTGTTGTATTTACTATATTTTCATATTATATTTGGTTTGGGGAGGAATTCTCTCTCTCACCTCTCACACCACCATCTAGAATCGACAAGGGCTGTATTTTTTTACTGAGTATTTATCAGCTCTACATAACAGTCTTATTACCAAGCCAGGTGAATCTTACTCCTTAAAGGGGAAAATTTGTAAGGTGTTTCATGCAAAAACAGAAAGAGGATATCAAAGATGTGAATTTAATTTAGAAAAGATTTAGTTGTTTTTACTGTATTAATTTAAACTTTTTGTGTTTTATTTCATTTAAACATGTCAAAATTCTTTCTGATCCCAAAACTGAGTTAATGTGGTCTTTCACTATTATGGGGCCAAGTTTTATTGTTTGTTGTAATGATAAAATAATTATCCTTATTGTAATAACATTCTAACTTAAAAAATTGAAAACAGCAAAATTTTTATGTTGTCAAACAGAATTTTAAAAAGAAAAAAGTGCCGGGGCCTGCCGGCAGGAGTCAAACAGTTCCTGAGTGGGGGCGTCGGGCTGTATATACAAGAGGACAGGAGGGCAAACTGTCTGGTGCAGAATGCAAAGAAGCTTTATTCTGGCATGGCTTATATACACATGAATTGCCTACAGATTAGATTCACACACCCTTCTCAAGGACCTCAATCCAGTCACTTAAGTATTGCCCACAGATCAATTCAATCAGACATTAATCCAATACTTAAGTCACATATGCCTGGGGGAATCTGGTCCAGGTGGTTGGCCTTGAGATAAGACCTCCCTACATCCCTGAGATACTTGTTCCTGGAATTTAGGAAATTTCTCAAGGTTTCTTTCAGAATCAGGCCCGGTTCAGGCCTTAGATGGAGACTAGGCACAAAAATACAATCAGTCCTGTCCTGTACTCTTGCTCCTTCTGTCCCAACCGCTCTCCACATGTCCTGTACTCTTGCTCCTTCTGTCCCAACCTCTCTCCACAAAAAAGTCAGAATCATCTGAAGACAGTGGATAGCCTCTTGAATGATTTTAAACAAGGAATGACATGCATAATTAGATTTGTATTGTAGAATAACTGCTGGCAGCTCTGTGGAAACAGATTGCTGGCAGGAAGGAGGGTTGTTGGAGTACTGAGGACAATCAGAATAAAGGCTTTAACTGCAAAAAATAAGACAAGGAACATAGAATAGGGGACAGAATCAGCTGGGCCTGGTAAAGAACTGAATATGGTGGAAAGGGCAGGTGAAATGCTGAAAAGGACTCCCAGTTTTTAGCTGAGTGACAGAGTATCTCAAGTGACATAGAAAACATGGGAAAGGTAACAGATTTTCAGGAAAAGATAATGTTTTATACATGTTAAGTGCAAGTTGCCAATGGCACACCCAAGGAACATATCTTATTTGCCACTTGAAATACATACCTAGAATTTTAAAGAGTTGGCTTTAGATGTTATCAGTATAAATGGTTGTTAAAATATTATGATGGAGATCACTAGGAAAAAACATAGAAGAAAGGGCCAGTCTGAATGAGTAGCTAAAGAGGTAGGGAAAAAAACAGGTTGGTATACAGGAAGCAGTGGAAGAAGAGTTTGAAAAAGAAGACTCACTTATAGCAGCAACAAAGTAGAGTAAAAGTTTAAAAATTCCCATTTGAGGACTTGCAAGATGACAGCATGAAAGGTGAGACGGAGAGCTCCTCCCAAAACCACAAATTGTACAAAAATATAGTTAATTGATACAACTAACCTTAAAAAACCAACAAGAAAAAAAGCTGAACCAGACTGCAGACAGACCTCACTAACAGAGCAGACCTCACGAAACAGGTCGAAAGCCTTAATCTAGTGGGACCCAAGCCCTTCCCCCACCCCAGCTCACCAGCGGAAGGAAGAGAAACAGCGGGAAGGGGGTGGAAGAGTGGGACTGCTGAACACCTGGCCCTGGAGATGTGCTTTGTGAGCAGAATGCTGCAGTGTGGTGCTCTGGACATTGGGGAGCTCAGTCGGAGTGCATGAGAAGTTGACATTCCAGCTGCTCTGTGTCAAAGGAAAGGCAGGCAGTCTGAGAGGCTTCTTAGCAGCCAGAGGGCTGCTGAAGGGGCGGGGTCTGCAGGGAGCTTGCGGTGGTGCGGGAAAAGGGAGAGCTGCACAAGGTTGCCTAGACGCGCTCTGCCCAGCTTATTAGGAAATGTGGAGAGCATCAGGTGCTCCATCCCCCTGGCTGCCTGCTCAGATCCGAGGCGCCCCACTATGACACACAGCCTGGCAAACCTTCCTGCTGGCCTGCAGACACGCAAACCGGCAGTCACTGCGCAGGCGTCAGGCCCGACAGAGGGAGACCCCGCCTACAACAGCTAAGAGACGCAAAGCACAAACGTTTACATGTGTGTGCTCGGCCCACTGGCTCTGACACTGGAGACAGGAATCAGGAAACAACAGATCTTTCCTCCCCCCAGGTACCAGCTCCGCTCCCCTACGACCCCAACCTAACTATAGGGGCTGAGCAGCTCCAGATACTGGTGTTTCTGCACACTAGTGGGCACCACACAGGAATATGAAACTACAAAAGAACATGGTTCAGACCAAAATCTCACAAACCGCAGAAAGAGAGCCAAATGAAACCAAACTCAACAATCTTCCTAAAAGAGAGTTCAAAATAAAAATTATAAATATGGTTATGGAGGTACAGAAAAATATTCAAGAACTCAGGAACGAATTTAACTTAGAGATTCAATCATTAAGAAATTCCATATCTGAAATGAAACATACAATGGAGGGATTTAAAAGCAGATTAGATGTAGAAGAAGAGACAGTAAATGGAATAGAAATTAGAGAAAAAGGAATACAAAGAAGCTGAGGCACAGAAAGAAAAGAGGACCTCTAACAATGAAAGAATATTGAGAGAACTGTGTGACCAATCCAAACACAACAACATTCGCATTATAGGGGTACCAGAAGAAGAAGAAGAGAGAAAAAGGGATAGAAGTGTCACTGAGGAGGTATGCTGAAAACTTCCCCAATCTGGG
The DNA here is from genome assembly GCA_032199065.1 of Smutsia gigantea. Lineage (NCBI taxonomy): Eukaryota > Metazoa > Chordata > Mammalia > Pholidota > Manidae > Smutsia > Smutsia gigantea. The sequence continues at coordinate 5,095 of JAVSCE010016487.1, read as the reverse complement.
GAAGGAGATAGTCTCTCAAGCCATTGAGATGCACAGATCTCCCAACACAAGGGACCCAAGGAAGACAGCATCAAGACACATAATAATTAAAATGGCAAAGATCAAGGACAAAGACAGACTTTTAAAAGCACCTAGACAGAGAAAAAAGATCACATACAATGGAAAACCCATCAGACTATCATCAGACTTCTAAACAGAAACCTTACAGGCCAGAAGGGAGTGGCATGATATATTTAATGAAATGAAGCAGAAGGGCCTTGAACCAAGAATACTTTACCCAGGAAGGTTATCATTTAAATTTGAAGGAGGTATTAAACGATTTACAAATAAGGAAAAGGTGAGAGAATTTACCTCCCACAAACCACTGCTACAGTGCATTTTGGAGAGACTCCTTTAGATGGAAGTATTCCTAAGGCTAAAAAGACATTACCCAAGGGAAGACAAAGAGTACAGAATATGATTCATAACATACAAAGAATGGAGGATGAAGAAAAAGGAGGAAAAGAAAAAGAACCTTTAGGTTCTGTTTGTAATAGTATACGAATTAAGTTAAATTAGACTGTTAGTAAGGGAATTGCCCTTGAACCGTTTGTAACCACGAATCTAAAGCCTGCAATGGCAATAAGTATGTACCTACTGATAATCACCCTAAATGTAAATGGTCTGAATGCATCAATCAAAAGACATAGAGTTCTTGAATGGATAAAAAAACAAGACCCATCTATATGCTGCCTAAAAGAGACTCACTTCAAACGCAAAGACATACACAGGCTGAAAGTGAAGGGATGGAAAAAGAAATTTCATGCAACTGATAGGGAGAAAAAAGCAGGAGTTACAGTACTCGTATCAGACAAAATAGACTTCAAAACAAAGAAAGTCAGAAGAGACAAAGAAGGACATTACATAATGATGAAAGGGTCAGTCCAACAAGAGGATAAAACTATTATTAATATCTATGCACCCAACACAGGATCACCTACATATGTGAAGCAAATACTAACACTTAAAAGGGGAAATGGAATGCAATGCATTCATTTTGGGAAACATCAACACACCACTAACTCCAAACAACATATCAACCAGACAAAAAAATAAGTAAAGAGACAGAGGCACTGAACAACCTATTAGAACAGATGGACCTCACAGACATCTACAGAATTCTCCATCCAAAAGCAACAGGATACACATTCTTCTCAAGTGCAAATGGAACATTTTCAAGAATTGATCATATATTAGGCCACAAAAAGAACTTCAGTAATTCAAAAAGATTGAAATTGTACCAGCCAGCTTCTCATATCACAAAGGTATGAAACTAGAAATAAATTACACAAAACGAAAAAGCCCACAAACACATGGAGGCTTAATAACATTCTCCTAAATAATCAATGGATCAATGACCAATTAAAACCAGAGATCAAGCAATATATGTAGACAAATGACAACAAAAATACAACAGCACAAAATCTGTGGTATGCAGTGAAGGCCGTGTTAAGAGGGAAATACATTGCAATACAGGCCTACCTCAGGAAAGAAGAACAATCCCAAATGAATAGTCTAAACTCACATTTAATGAAACTAGAAAAGGAAGAACCAGTGAGGCCCAAAGTCAGTAGAAGGAGGGACATAATAAAGATTAAAGCAGAAATAAATAAAACTGAGAAGAATAAAACACTAGAAAGGATCTGGTTTTTCAAGAAAATAAACAAAATAGATAAACCCCTAGCCGGACATCTCAAGAAAAAAAGAGAGTCTACACATATAAACAGAATCAGAAATGAGAAAGGAAAAATCACTACGGACACCACAGAAATACAAAGAATTATGAGAGAATACTATGAAAAATTATATGGTAACAAACTGGATAACCTAGAAGAAATGGACAACTTTCTAGAGAAATACAACCTTCCAAGGCTGACCCAGGAAGAAACACAAAATCTGAATAGACGAATTACCAGCAAAGAAATTGAATAGGTAATCAAAAAACTACCTAAAAACAAAAGTCCTGTACCAGATGGTTTCCCCACTGAATTTTATCATTTAGAGACACTTAGAGAAGACATAATACCCATTCTCCTTAAAGTTTTCCAAAAACTAGAATAGGAGGGAATACTTCCAAACTCATTCTATGAAGCCAGCATCACTCTAATACCAACACCAGGCAAAGACACCACAAAAAAAAAGAAAGTTACTGACCAATATCCTTGATGAACATAGATGCAAAAATACTCAACATAATATTAGCAAACCAAATTCAAACATACATAAAAAAGATCATCCATCATGAACAAGTGACATTCAGCCCAGGGATGCAAGGATGATACAGCATTTGAAAATCCATCATCATCCACCACATCAAAAAAAAGGACAAAAACTACATGATAATCTCCATAAATGCTGATAAAGCATTCAACAAAATTCAACATAAATTCATGAGAAAAACTCTCAACACAGTGGGTATAGAGGGCAAGTAACTCAACATAATAAAGGCCATATATGGCAAACCCACAGCCAACATTATACTTAACAGTGAGAAGCTGAAAGCTTTTCCTTTAAGATAGGGAACAAGACAAGGATGCTCACTCTCCCCACTTTTATTCAGCATAGTTCTGGAGGTCCTAGCTATGGCAATCAGACAACACAAAGTAATAAAAGGCATCCAGATTGGCATGGAAGAAGTCAAACTTTCCTATTTGCAGATGACATGATATTGTACTTAAAAAAAAAACTTAAGAATCCACTCCAGGACTTCCGGGAAGATGGCGGTGTGAGCAGGGTGGCAGAAATCTCCTCCCAACACTATATTTATCTACGAAAACACAGCATATACATCTATTCCTAAGAGAGAGACGAGAATACACAGGAAAGCGCACAGCGTGCAGCTACACCCAAGAGGACTCAGCACCCCAAGAGGCGGGTAAGATATGTAGCCGCGACCTGAGGGGGACCCGAGCACCCCCCCACCCGAGCGCACCAGCGGGAGGAGAGGATTCAGAGCCAGGAGGGAGTGGAAATACACCCCGCGAAGTAGCCAGCCCCGGTGATCTGCGCGGGGAGTGCTGACCCACATTGCGCAGTGCAGCGGAGATTGGAGAGACAAGAGGGGCAGGATCTGAGCAGGGAACATGCCAGGGTGCTAGCAGCCGGCTCCCGGGAAGGAGGAAAAAAAAAAGCGCGCACTTTCTTCAGCGGTCTTAAAGAGACAGGAGCCCAGCGGAGGAGCTGGATCGCACCAGCACACTCAGCCCAGCAGGCTGGGAGTCCTGGGGAGTTTCAGACGCCTTAGCTGGCGACTGAGGAAGCATAGCCATACTTACACTTCTCACTGAGATGAACAGCCTCCTATTCGTTCCCACCCCTGCCAGAGCGATAAAGGGCCCTGGGGAGCAGCGCAGCCACAGCTGTGGAATAGTGGGGCAATAGCACGACCTACAGCATTCCCACAGAATCTACGTCCAGTGGGCGGTTTTTTTGGGGGTTTTTTTGTTTTGTTTTTTGTTTTTTCTTTTTTCTTTTCTTTCTTTTTTCTTTTTCTTTCTTTTTTCTCTTTTTTTTTCTTCTCTTTTTAAAGTCTTAAAGAGCCCAGCTGACATACATGGCAACTATCAATGACCAATTCTATAGCCATGAAAAGACAGAGGAATATGGTTCAGACCAAAATCAACCAGACAACCCCAGAGAGGGAGTCTGAAGGGATGGAAATGCACAGCCTCCCTGAAAAAGAATTCAGAATAAAAGTCATAACCATGCTGATGGACCTACAGAGAAATGTGCAAGAGCTGAGGGAGGAAGTGAGGGAACTGAGGAAAGACAATACAGAAATCAGACAAGCGATCGACGGGCTTAACAGCAGAATGGATGAGATGCGAGAGACTGTTAATGGAATAGAAAACAGAGAACAGGAGTACAGAGCAGCTGAGGCAGAGAGAGATAAAAGGATTTCTAGGAATGAAAGAATATTAAGAGAACTGTGTGACCAATCCAAACGGAACAATATTCGCATTATAGGAGTACCAGAGAAAGAAGAGAGAGAAAAAGGGATAGAAAGTGTCTTGGAAGAAATAATTGCTGAAAACTTTCCCTTGCTGGGGAAGGAAATAGTCTCGCAGTCCACCGAAGCTCGTAGATCTCCCAACACAAGGGACCCAAGGAAGACAACACCAAGACACATAATAATTAAGATGGCAAAGATTAAAAATAAAGACAGGGTATTAAAGGCAACTAGAGAGAGAAAAAAGATCACCTACAAAGGAAAACCATTCAGACTATCATCAGACTTCTCAACAGAAACCTTACAGGCCAGAAGAGAATGGCATGATATATTTAACGTTATGAAACAGAAGGGCCTCGAACCAAGAATATTGTATCCAGCACGATTATACTTTAAATATGATGGAAGGATTAAACAATTTCCAGACAAACGAAAGTTGAGAGAGTTTGCCTCTCATAAACCACCACTACAGGATATCTTAAATGGACTGCTCTAGATGGAAGCACACCTAAGGCTAAAAAGATGTCACCAGAGAAAATAAAATCATAGCAAAGAAAGCAGACCATCCAAATACTAACTAAAGGCAAAGAATAAAACACCTATTATAGAAAGAATGGAGGAGGAGGAATAAGAAGGAGAGAAATAAAGAAACATCAGACTGTGTTTACAATAACTTAACAAGAAAGTTAAGTTAGATTGTTAGATAGTAAAGAAGCAACCCTTGAACCCTTGGTAACCACGAATCTAAAGCCAGCAATGGCAATAAGTACATATCTATCGATAATCACCCTAAATGTAAATGGACTGAATGCACCAATAAAAAGACACAGAGTAACAGAATGGATAAAAAAGCAAGACCCATCTATATGCTGCCTACAAGAAACTCACCTCAAATCTAAAGACATACACAGACTGAAAGTGAAGGGATAGTAAAAGATATTTCATGGAAACAACAAAGAGAAAAAAGCAGGTGTTGCAGTACTTGTATCAGACAAAATAGACTTCAAAACGAAGAAAGTAGCAAAAGATAAAGAAGGACATTACATAATGATAAAGGGGTCAGTGCAACAAGAAGAGATAACCATTATAAATATATATGCACCCAAC
>JAVSCE010016485.1:0-23605 GCA_032199065.1 Smutsia gigantea | reverse complement strand
ACTGAGGAAGCGTAGCCATACTTACACTTCTCACTGAGATCAACAGGCCTCCCATTCGTTCCCACCCTGCCAGAGCGATAAAGGGCCCTACAGAGCGGCGCAGTCACAGCTGTGGAATAGTGGGGCAATAGCACCACCTACAGCATTCCCACAGAATCTATTCCCGGTGGGCATTTTTTTGTTTTTTTTGTTTTGTTTTGTTTTTTGTTTTTCTTTTTTCTTTCTTCTTTTTTTCTTTTTTTCTTTCTTTCTTTTTCTTTCTCTTCTCTTTTTAAAGTCTTAAAGAGCCCAGCTGACATACGTGGCAACTATCAGTGACCAATTCTATAGCCATGAAAAGACAGAGGAATATGGTTCAGACCAAAATCAACCAGACAACCCCAGAGAGGGAGTCTGAAGGGATGGAAATGCACAGTCTTCCTGAAAAAGAATTCAGAATAAAAGTCATAACCATGCTGATGGACCTACAGAGACATGTGCAAGAGCTGAGGGAGGAAGTGAGGGAACTGAGGAAAGACAATGCAGAAATCAGACAAACGATCAACGGGCTTAACAGCAGACTGGATGAGATGCAAGAGCCCATTAATGGAATAGAAATCAGAGAACAGGAATACAGAGAAGCTGAGGTGAGGGAGAGAGAGATAAAAGGATTTCTAGGAATGAAAGAATATTAAGAGAACTGTGTGACCAATTCAAAAGGAACAATATTCGCATTATAGGAGTACCAGAGGAAGAAGAGAGAGAAAAAGGGATAGAAAGTGTATTTGAAGAAATAATTGCTGAAAATTTTCCCTCGCTGGGGAAGGAAATAGTCTCGCAGTCCACAGAAGCCCACAGATCTCCCAACACCAGAGACACAAGGAAGACAACACCAAGACACATAATAATTAAGATGGCAAAGATCAAAGATAAAGACAGGGTATTAAAGGCAGCTAGAGAGAGAAAAATGATCACCTACAAAGGAAAACCCATCAGACTATCATCAGACTTCTCAACAGAAACCTTACAGGCCAGAAGAGAATGGCATGATATATTTAACATAATGAAACAGAGGGCCTCGAACCAAGAATATTGTATACAGCACGATTATCATTTAAATATGATGGAGGGATTAAAAAATTTCGAGACAAACAAAAGTTGAGAGAGTTTGCCTCTCATAAACCACCACTACAGGATATCTTAAAGGGAACTGCTCTAGATGGAAGCACTCCTAAGGCTAAAAATATGTCACTAGAGAAAATAAAAACATAGCAAAGAAAGCAGACCATCCAAATACTAACTAAAGGCAAAGAATAAAACACCTAGTATATAAAGAATGGAGGAGGAAGAATAAGAAGGGAGAGAAATAAAGAAACATCAGACAGTGTTTACAATTACTTAACAAGAAAGTTAAGTTAGATTGTTACATAGTAAAGAAGCAACCCTTGAACCCTTGGTAACAGCGAATCTAAAGCCGGCAATGGAAATAAGTACATATCTATCAATAATCACCCTAAATGTAAATGGATGGAATGCACCAATCAAAGACACAGAGTAACAGAATGGATAAAAAAGCAAGACCCATCTATATGCTGCTTACAAGAGACTCACCTCAAACCCAAAGATATACACAGACTAAAGGTGAAGGGATGGAAAAGATATTTCATGCAAACAACAAAGAGAAAAAAGCAGGTGTTGCAGTACTTGTATCAGACAAAATAGACTTCAAAACGAAGAAAGTAGCAAAAGATAAAGAAGGACATTACATAATGATAAAGGGCTCAGTCCAACAAGAAGATATAACCATTATAAATATATATGCACCCAACACAGGAGCACCGGCATATGTGAAACAAATACTAACAGAATTAAAGGAGGAAACAGACAGCACTGCATTCATTTTAGGAGACTTCAACACACCACTCACTCCAGAGGACAGATCAACCAGACAGAAAATAAGTAAAGACACTGAGGCACTGAACAACACACTAGAACAGATGGACCTAACAGACATCTACAGAACTCTGCATCCAAAAGCAACAGGATACACATTCTTCTCAAGTGCACATGGAACATTTTCCAGAATAGACCACATACTAGGCCACAAAAAGAATCTCAGTAAATTCAAAAATATTGAAATCCTACCAACCAACATCTCAGATCACAAAGGTATAAAACTAGAAATAAATTTTAGAAAGAAATCAAAAGGCTCACAAATACATGGAGACTTAACAACATTCTCCTAATTAATCAATGGGTTAACGACCAAATCAAAACAGAAATCAAAGAATATGTGGAGACTAATGACAACAACACAAAGCCACAACTTCTGTGGGACCAGCAAAGGCAGTTCTAAGAGGAAAGTATATTGCAATCCAGGCCTATTTAAAGAAGGAAAAACATTCCCAAATAAATAGTCTAAAGACACAATTACTGAAATTGGAAAAAGAAGAACAAATGAGGCCCAAAGGCACCAGAAGGAGGGACATAATAAAGATCAGAGAAGAAATAAATAAAATTGAGAAGAATAAAACAATAGACAAAATCAATGAAACCAAGAGCTGGTTCTTTGAAAAAATGAACTAAATAGATAAACCACTAGCCAGACTCATTAAGAGAAAAAGAGAATCTACACACATAAACAGAATCAGAAATGAGAAAGGAAAAATCACGACAGACCCCATAGAAATACAAAGAATTAAAAGAGAATATTATGAGAATCTATATGCTAACAAGCTGGAAAACATAGAAGAAATGGACAACTTCTTAGAAAAATACAACCTTCCAAGACTGACCAAGCAAGAAACAGAAAAACTAAGCAGACCAATCACCAGCAACAAAATTGAATCGTTAATCAAAAAACTACCCAAGAACAAAACCCCCGAACCTGATATATTCACCTCTGAATTCTACCAGATATATAGAGAAGAAATAACACCGATTCTCCTTAAAGTTTTCCAAAAAATAGATGAGGAGGGAATACTTCCAAACTCATTCTATGAAGCCAGCATCACTCTAATACCAAAACCGAACAAAGACCTCACCAAAAAGGAAAATTACCCACCAATATCCCTGATGAAAACAGATGCAAAAATTCTCAACAAAATATTAGCAAACCAAATTCAAAAATACATCAAGAGGATCATACACCATGATCAAGTGCGATTCATCCCAGGGATGCAAGGATGGTACAACATATGAAATCCATCAACATCATCCACCACATCAACAAAAAGAAGAACAAAAACCACATGATCATCTCCATACATGCTGAAAAAGCATTTGACAAAATTCAGCATCCATTCATGATTAAAACTCTCAACAAAATGGGTATCGAGGGCAAGTACCTTAACATCATAAAGCCCATATATGACAAACCCACAGCTTAACATCATACTTAACAGCGAGAAGCTGAAAGCTTTTCATCTAAGATCGGGAACAAGACAGGGATGCCCACTCTCTCCACTGTTATTCAACATAGTACTGGAGGTCCTAGCCACAACAATGAGACAAAACAAAGACATGCAAGGCATCCAGATTGGTAAACAAGAAGTCAAATTGTCACTATTTGCAGATGACATGATACTGTACATAAAAAACCCTAAAGACTCCATTCCAAAACTACTAGAACTAATATCTGAATTCATCAAAGTTGCAGGATACAAAATTAACACACAGAAATCTGTTGCTTTCCTATACACTAATGATGAACTAACAGAAAGAGAAATCAGAAAAACAATTCCATTCACAATTGCATCAAAAAGAATAAAATACCTAGGAATAAACCTAACGAAGGAAGTGAAAGACCTGTACTCTGAAAACTACAAGACACTCCTAAGAGAAATTAAAGAGGACACTAACAAATGGAAATGCATCCCATGCTCTTGGCTAGGAAGAATAAATATTGTCAAAATGGCTATACTACCTAAAGCAATCTACAGATTCAATGCAATCCCTATCAAACTACCAACAGCTTTCTTCAATGAACTGGAACAAATAATTCTAAAATTCATATGGAACCACAAAAGACCCGAATAGCCAAAGCAATCCTGAGGAATTATGCTCCCAGACTTCAAGCTCTACTACAAAGCCACAGTAATCAAGACAATTTGGTATTGGCACAAAAACAGACCCACAGACCAGTGGAACAGAATAGAAAATCCAAACATTAACCCAAACATATACAGTCAATTAATATTTGATAAAAGTGCCTTGGATATACAATGGGGAGATGACAGCCTCTTCAGCAGCTGGTGTTGGAAAAACTGGACAGCTACATGTAAGAGAATGAAACTGGACTACTGTCTAGCCCCATACACAAAGGTAAACTCAAGGTGGATCAAAGACTTGAATGTAAGTCATGAAACCATAAAACTCTTAGAAAAAAACATAGGCAAAAATCTCTTGGACATAAACATGAGCAACTTCTTCATGAACATATCTCCCCGGGCAAGGGAAACAAAAGCAAAAATGAACAAGTGGGACTATATCAAGCTGAAAAGCTTCTGTACAGCAAAGGACACCATCAGTAGAACAAAAAGACATCCTACAGTATGGGAGAATATATTCATAAAAAACGTATCTGATAAAGGGTTGACATCCAAAATATATAAAGAACTCATGCACCTTAACAAACAGAAAGCAAATAATCCAATTAAGAAATGGGCAGAGGACATGAATAGACACTTCTCCAAAGAAGAAATTCAGATGGCCAACAGGCACATGAAAAGATGCTCCACATCGCTAATCATCAGAGAAATGCAGATTAAAACCACAATGAGATATCACCTCACACCAGTGAGGATGGCCAACATCCAAAACACAAACAACAACAAATGTTGGCGAGGATGTGGAGAAAAGGGAACCCTCCTACACTGCTGGTGGGACTGCAAATTAGTTCAACCATTGTGGAAAGCAGTATGGAGGTTCCTCAAAAAACTCAAAATAGAAATACCATTTGACCCAGGAATTCCACTCCTAGGAATTTACCCTAAGAATGCAGCAGCCCAATTTGAAAAGGACAGATGCACCCCTATGTTTATTGCAGCACTATTTACAATAGCCAAGAAATGGAAGCAACCTAAGTGTCCATCAGTAGATGAATGGATAAAGAAGATGTGGTACATATACACAATGGAATATTATTCAGCCATAAGAAGAAAACAAATCCTACCATTTGCAACAACATGGATGGAGCTAGAGGGTATTATGCTCAGTGAAATAAGCCAAGCCGAAAAAGACAAGTATCAAATGATTTCACTCATATGTGGAGTATAAGAACAAAGAAAAAAACTGAAGGAACAAAACAGCAGCAGACTCACAGAACCCAAGAACGGACTAATAGTTACCAAAGGGAAAGGGACTGGGGAAAATGGGCGGGAAGGGAGGGATAAGAGGGAAAAAGGGGCATTACGATTAGCAAATGTAATGTTGGGGGGGCACGGGGAGGGCAGTACAACTCAGAGAAGACAAGTAGTGATTCTATAGCATCTCACTACGCTGATGGACAGTGACTGTAATGGGGTTGGTGGGGGGGACCTGATGAAGGGGTAGTTTAATAATCGTAATATTGCACATGTAATTGTAAATTAATGATAATAAAATAAATTATATTAAAAAAAAAGGAATCCTGAAGGAATAGGCTGAAGAGGTGAAAAAAAAAAGATACAGGTCAGAAATCAGTCTGCCCATCTCCTTTCTTCACTCCAACTCATTGTCACGTTTAGTCCCAAAGCTATCATGTAACAAAAGGTGACACAAATCGAAAGGAGAGACTCTCTGCAGCTAAGAAGCAGGCCTGGCATGGAAATGCTGGGGACTGAGCCCATAGTAGATAGCCCATGAGCTTATCTGGGGCCATGAGGCTGACAACGGGGCCAGAAAAGTCTGGCGGGCCATAACTTACTCGAGCAATCTGTAAAAATGACTAAAACCCATCTGTGAAAACCAACACGCCATTCAATGGCATACTGACACCACCACACAGCATCATCTGAGGCACAAGACGGGGACAGCAGAGGGCCACCCTGGCAAGATGGCCTACAATGACCTCAAAGATCCAAACACAGTGTGTCCACACAAGTGACAGATTCTATCCTCCGGGCAAGATCAAACTTAATTATGCATGAATTTAGAATTAAACTGCCAAATCAATATAAAAGACTGTGAAGAGACAAAGGCAAAAATATTCTGCGATTCATGACATCATTCCAAGTTACCGAGAATTTGAGGACAATATATTTAACCAAAAAAAATTACCACCTTAAAGAAAAAATACTAAGCTAAATGAGAATGAAACCCCCACACTCAAAAATTTAAATGAATACAAAGTAAATCTTATCCCTCCAAAAAAAGTAGGTCAAGTACTCTGAGCCCAAATTATAGTAGATCTAGGTTTAAGGGGCCCTTTGAAATAACAACACACAACAACAAAACAATGTACACTTCTTTTAACTATTACACAGGAAGCAACAGAATCCACAGAGGAGAGTAATGGTATACAGAGATGATATTCAAAATCTCTTCTTTATACCTAGAAAAAAGCAAGATGTGGTCCAAACCACCCTTATGAACATGAGAGAGAAATGTGGTCAAGAGAATAGCTATCTTCACAGACTACAGGACTTGCTGTAGAGTGGTGATCCACGTCCGCCCAGTAGCCGCCTCCGGCACATCACAGCCTGCTGCAGAGACCCAACTCAGGTGAATACAGAGATGACATGATGTGTACAGGGGACACAAAGTGGAATGGATGATGAACATTAACAGATAACAGGATCAACATTTAAACATTTCAAATGGCTGCAAAAATGGGCACCTTCATGTAATGGGATATCATGAAGCCATGAAAAAGAATGAAGCCGTTCTTCGTGTATTGATCTAGAAGGACCACTGAGATGCAGTGCTGAGAAAAAAAGCCAATACAAAAGATGTGTGTGTTCTGCCACCACTTGGGTAAAAAGTCTGTGTGTGCATATCTGCTGGAATCTACAGAGAACATCTCAGGAGGATACACAAGAAACCAAGAATAACAGCGGTCATCTGAGGGGGGAAGTGGGTGGAAAAAGGTAATTTTCACTGTATATCTTGTAATGCCATTTAACTTTTATGTCATATGAACATATTACATACTCAAAATTAATTAAATATGGATTTCTGATGCTGGAAATAGAGTTAACATGCCTTTCCTTATCCCTTTCACTAAGTATAGCTGGAGTCCTTGGACTTTACACATGAAAGAAACACAAAAAGATGCTACAAGGTGAAGAGAAGAGGCTGGCTAGGGACCCAGGAGCCCATGAAAAACCCAGTGGTGAGCTTCCTGGGTTTTCTTTACCTCTCATACATCCCACACTGGACACTGGGGAAGCCAGCAACCCAGAAACACTGAGGGGAACACGAAAAAGGTTCCCAAAGAGTCTGCACACTTCTCCAGCCAAAGGAGATAAAGGGCACAGCTTGCAAAGACAGAAAACTTCTAAACAATAACTGCCTGACTCCAAACGCCACAGAGAAACAAACCCTCCACCTGCAGTGTGGTCAGCACATAGGGAGCCCAGACTGCCACCCACCCAGCAGCAGCAACCCAGCCCTCTACTCCCCACACGGGGGCCTGTCAGCAGCAGCCGAGTGAAAAACCAGGACTTCGGACACCACCAAGAGGAGCAAGGCACCCCCTCCCTCCCAGGTCAGGCGCTACCTGCAGGCCTCAGTGGGGGGCCTGGACTCCCATCCAGCTTGGCAGTAACATGGAACCCTCCCCAACTAAATGCCAACAAATCTCAAGTAGAAAAACTGAACTTGTCCCCAAACTGGCATTAATGTCCCCAAGGAGGGGTGTCCCTCTTCCCCTGCTGGGGTAGTAACAGAAATGACTTGCTAAAACCTAAGATTTAAATAAGATCCAGAATCTCATAATATAATTTCTGACTGCACAGGGAGTCAAAACAAATGTAGTTCACAGCTCCACTGTACTTTCCTTTGAGTTTTGTAAATTGTTTTGGCAGATGAAGCAAAAATTGTACCACTGATGTGCTTCTCAATATACGTAAAGGAAACAGCTAAGACAATCATATCAAAAATGGGGAGTATAAAGGGACATAAAGGGAGGTAAGGTTTCTACATTTCAAATTAGTAAAATGGTGACACCAGTAGACTAAGAAAAATTATGCATACATAATGTAATAGCCAAAGCAACCACTTAAAAAACTACACAACAAGATGCACTCGAAAATACCACAGATAAATCAAAACAAAATTCTAAAAAATGCTCAGATAATCCACAGGAAGTTAGGTAAAACAAAACAGACAAAAAAAAAAACAAAAATAGAAAAAGCATGAATCAATAATTACAACAAGCGTAAGTGGGTTAAATACACCAATAAAAGACAGATACTGGCAGAGTGGATAAAAAACCATGTCTAAATTCTATGCTGTCTTTACAAGAAACTCCCTTCAAATGTAATGATATATGTAGGCTGAAAGTAGAAGGATGGAAAAGGATATTCCACACAAACATTAGTCAAAGAAAGTATGAGTGGCTGGTTATACTGTTATCAGAAAAAAATTAATTAGCACAGAAAAACTACCACTGATAGGTCAATATCAAATAATGAAAAAGAGTAAATCCATGGAGACAACACAGGAATCCTAAATATGTATTAAAGAATGTAAGTGCGAAATGCATGAAGCAAAACTAAAGGGAGAAAGAGACAAATGCACAAATTACAGCTGTAGAACTTCAACACCTCTCTCAACAACTGACAGAACAAGTAGACAAAAATCAGCAAGGATATGGAAGAACTCAACACCTTCAACCTATAGGATCTAACCAACATGCACAGAACACTCAACCCAACAAGAACAGAATACAAAAGTGCTCATAAAACCAAAGTAAACCTTATACTGGGCCATAAAACAAACCTCAATAAATTGAAAAGGACTGAACCCATACAGAGTGTGCTTTCTACAATGGATTAACCCAGAAATGAATAACAGGAAGAAAACAAGAAACTCCCCCAGACACTTGGAAACTAAATGGAATAGTTCTAAATAATCCAAGGATCAGAGAAGAAATCTCAGGGAAACCAAACACTACATGAACAGGATGAAAATAGAAATACAAAATATCAAATTATGTAAGAAGCAGCTAAAATAGTGCTATGAGGGAAAATTTTAACACTGTAGGCTTGCATTAGAAAAGAGAAAAAGTCTCAAATCAAAAAACTAAGTTCCCACACATTAAGAATTTAGAAAAAGAAGAGCTAAATAAACCCAAAGCAAGCAAGACAAAGGAAAGAAATGAAGAGTAAAAATCGATGAAATTTAAAGCAGAAAAATAGAAAAAAAATCAATGAATTGAAAAGCTGGGTTCATTACAAGTTAAAACTTTTGCCCTGCAAAAAACCCCATTAAGATGAGGAGAATATACACTATATTATGGGAGAAATTATTTGCAAACCACATAGCTGGCAAAGGACTCATATCTAATATATATAAAGAACTCTCAAAACTTAACAGTAAAAATATAAACAATACAATCAGGAAATCAACAAAAGACATGAAGAAACATTTCATGGAAAAGGATATTCAGATGGCAAAAAAGCACATGCAAAGCTATTCAACACCACTAGCCATCAGGGAATTGAAAATTAAAACCATGATGACGTATTACTACACACTTATTAGAACAGCTCAACAGTGACAATACGAAATGTTGACAAGGATGCAGTGAGACTGGCTCTCTCATACACAGCTAATGGGAAAGCAAAATGGTATGGCCACTATGGGGATACTTTGGCACTTTCTTAACACTAAACATAAACTTGCCATTAAATCTAACAACTGCAATACATGGTATTTATCCAGAGAAATGAAAAATTATGTCTACACAAAAAACCTGTACACAACAGTTCATAGAAGCTTAATTTGTACTAGCTAAAAACTAAAAATAACCAATATGTTCCTCAGTAAATGAATGTTTAAACAAACTGTGGTACATCTATACACTGGAATATTACTCGGCAATGAAAAGGCACACTCCACTGACACACGCCGCAACTTGGATGGACCTCAAGGGCACTATGCAAGTGAAAAAGCCAGGCTCAAAAGGGCACATTCTATATAATTCCTTTTACAAAACATTTTCAAAATGACAAAAATATAGAAATGGAAACAGATTAGTAGTTGCCAGAGGTTAGGAAGGTACAGTGGGGAGGAATACATATAATTACAAAGAAACAGCGTGAGACAGATCTCTGTGGTGATGAAAGAGTCTATAAATTGACTGCAGAGGGGTCAAACATGGGATAAAAACACAGGACTGCATAAACACACTGTAGCAATGTCCTGGTTTTGATAATGTACTGTAATCATATAGGCTCAAACCTTAGGGGAAAAAAGGGACACAGGTACATAGGACATCCCGAAACTATCTTTACAACTTCCTATGAATCCATGAATTATGTCAAAATATTTTAAACACAAATACAGTTTGTAAATGATTTAAATTTAAAAATGAAACACCTCAGCTATAATGATGAATCAAAACTAAAGAGACAAAACATTTTAAGAACACTTGCTATATAGCAGTTACAAGACAATAGTAATTTTTTTAAATAAAAATTTCCAATATAGTTCCCAAAAGAATATCATATATTTTACTACACAATCAAGGAATAAACAATTCCCCATCTTATACAAACTGTTCCAGAGACCGGAAAAGAAAGTTAACAAACTCATTTTATAAAACAAGTAAAATTTTGATATAAAAAACAAACAAAAACACTGCAAGGAAAATTATAAACCAATCTCACTTTTGATTAATGCAAAAATCAAAAATAAATATTTTCACATACAATCCACCATGTACTTAGTATTTCCTAATCTAGTAGGGTTTATCTCAAGAATGAAATAAATGTGCAACATTACAAAATATATTAATATAATGCATATTAGGAACTTGGTGTCCAAAACCATACAATCATCTCAACAGATACACAAAAAGCCTTAAGTATCAATATCTATTCAGTATTTCTTTTTTTGTTTTGCTTTGTTTTGTTTTATTACCGTATTATTGATATACACTCTTATGAAGATTTCACATGAAAAAACTGTGGTTACTACATTTACCCATATTATCGAGTTCCCCCCTCACCCCATTGCAGTCACTATCCATCAGTGTAGTAAAATGCCACAGATTCACTGTTTGCCTTCTCTGTGCTACAGTGTCTTCCCTGTGACCACCCCACACCATGTGTACTAAACATAATATCCCTCAATACCCTTTCCCTCCCTGCCCACCTACCCTCCCACACCCATCCGATTTGGTAACCACTAGTCTCTTCTTGAAGTCCGTGAGTCGGCTGCTGTTTGGTTCCTTCAGTTTTGCTTCGTTGTTATACTCCACAAATGACGGAAATCATTTGGCATTGTCTTTCTCCACCTGGCTTCTTTCACTGAGCATAATATCGTCCAGCTCCATCCATGTTGTTGCAAATGGTAGGATTTGTTTTCTTATGGCTGAAAAGTATTCCATTGTGTATATGTACCATCTCTTCTTTATCCATTCATCTACTGATGGACACTTAGGTTGTTTCCATATCTTGGCTGTTGTAAATACTGCTGCGATAAACAAAGGGGTGCATATGCCTTTTTGAATCTGAGAACTTGTATTCTTTGGGTAGATTCCTAGGAGTGGAATTCCCGGGTCAAGTGGTATTTGTATTTTTAGTTTTTTGAAGAACCTCCATATTGCTTTCAACAATGGTTGAACTAGCTTACATTCCCACGAGCAGTGTAGGAGGGTTCCCCTTTCTCCGCATCCTCGCCAGCATTTGTTCTTCTTAGTATTTTCAATTCTGGTCACCCTAACTGGTGTGAGATGATATCTCATTGTGGTTTTTATTTGCATTGTCCTGATAATTAGTGGGGTAGAGCATCTTTTCATGCGTCTGTTGACCATATGAATTTCTTCTTTGGAGAACTGTCTCTTCATATCCTCTGCACATTTTTTAATCAGGTTATTTGCTTTTTGGGTTTTGGGGCGTGTGAGTTCTTTATATATTTTGGATGTTAACCCCTTGTCAGATATGATGTTTACACATATATTCTCCATTACTGTAGCATGCCCTTTTGTTCTGTAGATGGAGACCGTTGCTGTACAGAAGTTTTTTAGTTTGATGTAGTCCCATGTGTTCATTTTTGCTTTTGTTTCCCTTGCTTGAGGAGATGCGTTCAGGAAGAAGTTGTTCATGTTTATATTCAGGAGATTTTCCCTATGTTGTCTTCTAAGAGTTTTATAGTTTCATGACTTACATTGAGGTCTTTGATCCATTTCAAGTTTACTTTTGTGTATGGGGTTAAACAATAATCCAGTTTCATTCTCCTGCATGTAGCTGTCCAGTTTTGCCAACACCAGCTGTTGAAGAGGCTGTCATTTCCCCACTGTATGTCCATAGCTCCTTTATCATATATTAATTGACTATATATGGTTGGGGTTTTTTTTAGAATTTTGATATCATTAATCTACAATTAAATGAGTAATATTATGGTGATTACACTACCCCCTCCATCAGGTTCCCCCCCCCAACCCCATTGCAGTCACTGTCCATCAGCGTAGTGAGATGCCATAGAGTCACTACTTGTCCTCTCTGGGTTCTACAGCCCTCCCCGTGGCCCTGAACATTACATCTGCTAATCGTAATGTCCCTTCTGCCCCCTTGCCCCTCCCTTCCCACCCATCCTCCCCAGTCCCTTTCCCTTTGGTAACTATTAGTCCGTTCTTGGGTTCTGTGAGTCTCCTGCTGTTTTGTTCCTTCAGTTTTTTTTTTCCTTAGTTCTTATACTCCACATATGAGTGAAATCATTTGGTACTTGTCTTTTTCAGCTTGACTTATTTCACTGAGCATAATACCCTCTAGCTCCATCCATGTTGTTGCAAATGGTAGGATTTGTTTTCTTCTTATGGCTGAATAATATTCCATTGTGTATATGTACCACATCTTCTTTATCCATTCATCTACTGATGGACACTTAGGTTGCTTCCATTTCTTGGCTATTGTAAATAGTGCTGCGATAAACATAGGGGTGCATCTGTCTTTTTCAAACTGGGCTGCTGCATTCTTAGGGTAAATTCCTAGGAGTGGAATTCCTGGGTCAAATGGTATTTCTATTTTGAGTTTTTTGAGGAACCTCCATACTGCTTTCCACAATGGTTGAACTAATTTGCAGTCCCACCAGCAGTGTAGGAGGGTTCCCTTTTCTCCACATCCTCGCCAACATTTGTTGTTGTTTGTGTTTTGGATGTTGGCCATCCTCACTGGTGTGAGGTGATATTTCATTGTGGTTTTAATATGCATTTCTCTGATGATTAGCGATGTGGAGCATCTTTTCATGTGCCTGTTGGCCATCTGAATTTCTTCTTTGGAGAAGTGTCTATTCATGTCCTCTGCCCATTTCTTAAATGGATTATTTGCTTTTTGTTTGTTGAGGTGCGTGAGTTCTTTATATATTTTGGATGTCAACCCCTTATCGGATACGTCATTTATGAATATATTCTCCCATACTGTAGGATGTCTTTTTGTTCTACTGATGGTGTCCTTTGCTGTACAGAAGCTTTTCAGCTTGATATAGTCCCACTTGTTCATTTTTGCTTTTGTTTCCCTTGCCGGGGAGATATGTTCATGAAGAAGTCGCTCATGTTTATGTCCAAGAGATTTTTGCCTATGTTTTTTTCTAAGAGTTTTATGGTTTCATGACTTACATTCAGGTCTTTGATCCACCTTGAGTTTACCTTTGTGTATGGGGCTAGACAGTAGTCCAGTTTCATTCTCTTACATGTAGCTGTCCAGTTTTTCCAACACCAGCTGCTGAAGAGGCCGTCATCTCCCCATTGTATATCCAAGGCTCCCTTATCAAATATTAATTGACTGTATGTGTTTGGGTTGATGCTTGGATTTTCTATTCTATTCCACTGATCTGTGGGTCTGTTTTTGTGCCAATACCAAATTGTCTTGATTACTGTGGCTTTGTAGTAGAGCTTGAAGTCAGGGAGCGCAATTCCCCCTGTTTTATTCCTCCTTCTCAAGATTGCTTTGGCTATTCGGGGTATTTTGTGGTGCCATATGAATTTTAGAATTATTTGTTCGAGTTCATTGAAGAAAGCTGTTGGTAGTTTGATAGGGATTGCGTTGAATCTGTAGATTGCTTTGGGTAGTATAGTCATTTTGACAATATTTATTCTTCCTAGCCAAGAGCATGGGATGCATTTCCATTTGTTAGTGTCCTCTTTAATTTCTCTTAGGAATGTCTTGTAGTTTTCAGGGTACAGGTCTTTCACTTCCTTCGTTAGGTTTATTCCTAGGTATTTTATTCTTTTTGATGCAATTGTGAATGGAATTGTTTTTCTGATTTCTCTTTCTGTTAGTTTATCGTTAGTGTATAGGAAAGCAACCAATTTCTGTGTATTAATTTTGTATCCTGCAACTTTGCTGAATTCAGATATTAGTTCTAGTAGTTTTGGAGTGGAGTCTTTAGGGTTTTTTATGTACAGTATCATGTCATCTGCAAATAGTGACAATTTGCCTTCTTCTTTACCAGTCTGGATGCCTTGTATGTCTTTGTTTTGTCTGATTGCCGTGGCAAGGACCTCCAGTACTATGTTGAATAACAATGGAGAGAGTAACAAAACAGCAGCAGACTCACAGAACCCAAGAATGGACTAATAGTTACCAAAGGGAAAGGGACTAGGGAAAATGGGCGGGAAGGGAGGGATAAGAGGGGAAAAGGGGCATTACGATTAGCAGATATAATGTTGGGGGGGCACGGGGAGGGCAGTACAACTCAGAGAAGACAAGTAGTGATTCTATAGCATCTCACTACGCTGATGGACAGTGACTGTAATGGGGTTGGTGGGGGGGACCTGATGAAGGGGTAGTTTAATAACCGTAATATTGCACATGTAATTGTAGATTAATGATAATAAAATAAATTTTATTAAAAAAAAGTAATAAAAAAAAAGAAAGGACATAATAGCCAAGATAAATTTTGGCTGGGGAAGAGTTAGAAGCCACAAAAAATGATGTAGTAGGTGAATATTTAATGACACAAAAACGTTCAAGTCAAGCAGTAGGATAAATGGGAAGATGGAAATTTTGTAAATAAGTTTACAGGCGAAATAAAGGACATACTACAATGAAAAAAAAAAAACAATGGAGAGAGTGGGCATCCCTGTCTTGCTCCCGATCTTAGATGAAAAGCTTTCAGCTTCTCGCCGTTAAGTATGATGTTAGCTGTGGGTTTGTCATATATGGCCTTTATGATGTTGAGGTACATGCCCTCTATACCCATTTTGTTGAGAGTTTTAATCATGAATGGATGCTGAATTTTGTCAAATGCTCTTTCAGCATCTATAGAGATGATCATGTGGTTTTTGTTCTTCTTTTTATTGATGTGGTGGATGATGCTGATGATATGGTTGGGTTTATATCAGGGCTCTCTAGTCTGTTCCATTGGTCTATTGTTGTGTTCTTGTTCCAATACCAAATTGTCCTGATTACTGTGGCTTTGTAGTAGAGCTTGAAGTTAGGGAGCATAGTCCCACTAGCTTTATTCTTCCTACTCAGGATTGCTTTGACTATTTGGGGTCATTTGTCATTCCATATGAATTTTAGAACTATTTTCTCTAGTTTGTTGAAGAATGCTGTTGGTATTTTGATAGGAATTGCACTGAATCTGTAGATTGCTTTAGGCAGGATAGCCATTTTGACATTATTAATTCTTCCTATCCATGAACACGGGATGTGTTTCCATTTATTGGTATCTTCTTTAATTTAGCTCATGAGTGTCTTGTAGTTTTAAGAGTATAGGTCTTTCATTTCCTTGGTTAGGTTTATTCCTAGGTATTTTATTCTTTTGGATGCAATTGTGAATGGAATTGTTTTCCTGATTTCTCTTTCTGCTAGTTCATCGTAAGTGTATAGGAATGCAACAGAATTCTGTGTATTAGTTTTGTATCCCACAACTTTGCTGAATTCAGATAAATAACAGATATAGTCGTTTTGGAGTGGATTCTTTAGTTTTTTATGTACAATATCATGTCATCTGCAAACAATAACAGTTTAGCTTCTTCTTCACCAATCTGGATGCATTTAATTTCCTTGTGTTGTCTGATTGCCATGGTGAGGTCATCCAGAACTATGTTAAATGAAAGTGGAGAGAGTGGTCATCCTTGTCTTGTTCCCGATCTTAAAGGAAAGGCTTTCAGCGTCTCACGGTTAAGTATAATATTGGCGGTGGGTTTGTCATATATGGCCTTTATTATGTCAAGATACTTGGCCTCTATACCCATTTTGTTGAGAGTTTTTATCATGAATGGATGTTCAATTTTATCGAATGCTTTTTCAGCATCTATGGAGATGATCATGTCGTTTTTGTCCTTTTTGTTGATGTGGTAGATAATGTTGATGGATTTTCTAATATCATATCATCCTTCCATTCCTGGAATAAATCCTACTTGATCATGGTGGATGATCTTTTTAATATATTTTTGAATTTGGGATCCTAATATTTTGTTGATATTTTTGTGTCTATGTTCATCAGGGATATTGGTCTATAATTTTCTTTTTTTGTGGTGTCTTTGCCTGGTTTGGGTATTAGAGTGATGCTGGTCTCACAGAATGAGTTTGGAAGTATTACCTCCTCTTCTAGTTTTTGGAAAACTTTAAGGAGGATAGGTATTAGGTAGCTCTTCACTAAATGTTTGGTAAAATTCAGCAGTAAAGCCATCTGGACCAGTGGTTTTGTTCTTATGTAGTTTTTTGAATATCAATTCAATTTCATTGCTGCTAATTGGTCAGTTCAGATTTTCTGTTTCTTTCTAAGTCAGCCTTGCAAGGTTGTATTTTTCTAAAAAGTTGTCCATTTCTTCTAGGTTATCCAGTTTGCTACCATATAATTTTTCATAGTATTCTCTAATAATTCTCTGTATTTCTGTGGTGTTCGTAGTGATCTTTCTTTTCTCATTTCTGATTCTGTTTACGTGTGTAGACTCTCTTTTTTTCTTGATAATTCTGGCTAGGGGTTTATCTATTTTGTTTATTTTCTCGAAGAACCAGCTCCTGCTTTCATTGATTCTTTGTATTGTTTTATTCTTCTCGATTTTATTTATTTATGCTCTGATCTTTATTACGTCCCTCCTTCTACTGGCTTTGGGCCTTATTTGTTCTTTTTCTCATTTCATTCATTTTGAGGTTAGACTGTTCATACGGGATTGTTCTTCTTTCCTGAGGTTGGCCTGTATTGCAATGTACTTCCCTCTTAGCAGGTCCTTCACTGCATCCCACAGATTTTGTGGTGTTGAATTATTGTTGTCATTTGTCTCCATATATTGCTTGATCTCTGTTTTTACTGGGTCATTGATCCATTGGTTATTTAGGAGCATGTTATGAATCCTCCATGTGTTTGTGGGATTTTTCATTTTCTTTGTGTAATGTACTTCTAGTTTCATACCTTTGTGATCTGAGAAGCTGGTTGGTATAATTTCAATCTTTTTTAATTGACTGAGGCTCTTTTTGTGGCCTAGTATATGATCTTCTCTTGAAAATGTTCCATGTGCACTTGAGAAGAATGTGTATTTTGCTGCTTTTGGGTGTAGAGTTCTGTAGATGTCCGTTAGGTCCATCTGTTCTAATGTGTTGTTCAGTGCCTCTGCCTCCTTACTTATTTTCTGTCTGCTTGATCTGTCCTTTGGAGTGAGTGGAGTGTTGAAGTCTCCTAGAATGAATGCATTGCATTCTATTTCCCCTTTTAATTCTTTTAGTATTTATTTCACATATGTAGGTGCGCCGGTGTTGGCCGCATAGATATTTATAATGGTTTTATCTTCTTGTTGGATTGACCCTTTTATCATAAGTAATGACCTTCTTTGTCTCTTGTGACTTTATTTTGAAGTCTATTTTTTCTGATACAAGTACTGCAACTCCTGCTTTTTTCTCCCTATTAGTTGAATGATATATCTTTTTCCATCCCTTCACTTTTCATTTGTGTACGTCTTTGGGTTTGATGTCTCTTATACACAGCATATAGATGGGTCTTGATTTTTTATCCATTCATTGACTCTATGTCTTTTGATTGGTGCATTCAGACCATTTACATTTAGGGTCATTATCAATAGATATGTACTTATTGCCATTGCAGGCTTTAGATTCGTGGCTACCAAAGGTTCAAGGTTAACTTCCTTACTATCTAAGAGTCTAACTTAACTCACTTGGCATGCTATTACAAACACAATCTAAAGGTTCTTTTTTTCTCCTCCTTTTTCTTCCTCCTCCATTCTTTATATATTAGGTATCATATTCTGTACTCTTTGTCTATCCTTTGATTGACTTTAGGGGTAGTTGATTTCATTTTGCATTTGCTAAGTAATTAATTGTTCTAGTTTCTTTACTGTGGTTTTATTACCCCTGGTGACAGCTGTTTAGCCTTAGGAACACTTCCTTCTATAGCAGTCCCTCCAAAATACACTGTAGAGATGGTTTGTGGGAGGTTAATTCTCTCAGCTTTTGCTTATCTGGAAATTGTTTAATCCCTCCTTCTAATTTAAATGATAATCTTGCCTGATAGAGTATTCTTGGCTCAAGGCCTTTCTGCTTCATTTCATTTAATACATGATGCCACTTCCTTCTGGCCTCTAAAGATTCTGCTGAGAAGTCTGATGATAGCCTGATGGGTTTTCCTTTGTATGTGATCTTTTTTCTCTCTCTAGCTACTTTTACATGTTCGTCCTTTTCCTTGATCTTTGCCATTTTAATTATGACATGTCTTGGTGTTGTCTTCCTTGGTCCCTTGTGTTGGGAGATCAGTGCACCTCCATGGACTCAGAGATTATCTTCTTCCCCCGATTGGGGAAGTTTTCAGCAATTACCTCCTCAAAGACACTTTCTATCCGCTTTTCTCTCTCTTCTTCTTCTGGTACCCCTATAATACAAATATTGTTCCGTTTGGATTGGTCACACAATTCTCTCAATATTCTTTCTTTCTTAGAGATCCTTTTTCTCTCTGTGTGTTCTTCTTCTCAAATTTCTATTTCATTTTTGTCTTCTCCACCATATCTAATCTGCTTTTAAAACCTTCCATTGTATGTTTTATTTCTGATACTGTGTTCCATAATGATTGGATCTCCGACCAGAATTCGTTCCTGAGTTCTTGAATATTTTTCTGCACCTCCATGAGCATTTTTATGATTTTTATTTTGAAATCTCTTTCAGAAAGATTGATGAGATTGGTTTCATTTGACTTTTTCTGGTATTTGTATAATTTTGGTTTGAACCAGGTTCCTTTGATGTTTCATATTTGTATGTGGCACTCTCTAGTGTCCAGAAGCTCCAGTCTCTGGAGCTGCTCAGCCCCTGGAGCATTATTGGGGGTCACAGGGGAGCAGTGTTGGTGCCTGGGGGGAGGTAAGAGCTGTTTCCTGATTCCCGGGTGCTATGCATGTCTCCACTGCCAGAACCAGTGGGCCAAATACACAGGTGTAAGCCTCTATGCTTTGCAATTGTAGTTGCTGTAGGCAGAGCTTCCCTCTGGCTGGCCTGACGCCAGGGCATGGGCTGCTGGTTTGTAAGCCAAGGGCAGGCTGGCCAGAGGAATGCCTAGCAGGCTGTGTGTCACATAGGGGGGCCTTGGAACAGTGTATCCAGCCAGGGGAATGGAACACCTGAAGCTCCTTTAAGTTCCCAATCTGCTGGGCAGAGTGAGTCAGGACAATTTTGTCTACCTGTCCTTTCTCCTGAACAGTAAGCTCTGTGCAATCCTTGCCCCTTTAGCAGCCCTCTCACTGTTAGGAAGTCTCTCAGACTGTCCGCCTCTTTTGTCCCAGAGCAGCCAGATATGGATCCCTGTTTTCCACAAGCAGCTGGAATCTCAGTCTCTCCAGGTATTCCACCTGTCTTAGCTTTCCAACCCCACTAATCTCCAGAGCACCATGCAATGTAGGTTCATGCTCCCAGAGCAGATCTCCAGGGCTAGGTGTTCAGCAGTCCCAGGCCTCCATTCCCTCCCAGGTCTGTTTCTCTTCCTCCCACTGGTGAACTGGGGTGGGGGAAGGTGCTGGGTCCTGCCAGATCATGGCTTTGGTATGCTACACTGTTCCGTGAGGTCTTTTCTTTTCTCCAGGTATATGCAGTCTGGCATAGCCTTCTTTCCTGTTGCTCTTTCAGGATTCATTGTATTAATTATATTTTTGTATTATATGTGGTTTTAGGAGGAGGCCTCTGTCTCACCTCTCACGCTGCCATCTTTAATCCTCTTTCTATCCATTCAATATTTCTTTAAAAACTCTTAGTAAACTAAGAATAGAAGGGTACTGTATTAACCAGAAAACATTTCCACAAAAACCTACATCAATCACCACTGAACTCATTCTCTCTAAAGTCCGAAAGACAAAAGCACTTGCCCTATCCAGTTCAGTCACTATGGCAGAATTTCTAGACAGTGCAAGAGACCAAGAAAAAAATACAAAATATTGGAAGTAGGAGAGAAGATAACCATTATTTGCACTTAATACAATAGCTTGCATAGAAAACCTAAAAGAACCTACAGTCTAATAGAACAATGAGAGTCAGCAAGGTGCTAGATTCAAAAACAACTTTAAAAACTTAGGAGCTTTCCTATATACTAGCAATTAAAAAATGTTATTTTAAAAAGTTCACAACAGCAACAGAAACATAAAGGTACCTAAAAATAAATCTAGCAAAAGGTATATATGAGCTTTTTAAAGAATTGTATGAAACTTTACTGAAAAACACATTAGACATGGATAAACAAAATATACATATATATATCTCATATTCACAGATAAAAAAACTCAATTCACAACAATGTTGAATTTTTCCAAAGTTAACCTACAAATTTAATGTGCCTCTAATCAAAACCCCATTATAATTTTTCATGGACCTTAAATTGATTCTTAAATCTCTAAGAAAGAGTAAGGAGCTATGAATAGCTAAGGAGGCAAGGCTATTCTAAGAAAGAAAAAGGAAAAGGAACCAGACCTACCAGTTAGCAAGACACATGCAAAAATCATAGTACTTAAAATAGTGTCAATCTGGAACAGAGGTAAACAAATGCATGAATGAAACAAAACAAAAAAAACAGAAATATTCCCAAGCATGAATGGCACCTCAATATAATCGAAAAGGCATGTCAAATTGGAATGCACTCCAATAAATGGTGCTGGGACAACTGGCCTTCCACTTGGAAAACAAATAACTATCTTTCTCACACCATATTCAAAAAAAAAGTGTTCTCAGAAAAATATATAAAAGCCTTTATAACTCTGGAGTAGAAATGCATTTTTCAAAATTAAAACAAATTATAAAAAGTTAAGACTGTATATTTTGACTATATCAAAATTTTAAATTTCTAAATTTAAAAAAATCATTTAAAAAAGATGTCATAGGAGAAGGTATCTGCAACAGTTAGTACTCGGATTATACAAAGAATTCCTGTAACTCCACAAGAAAGAAAAAACCCAACAGAAAAATGGGCAAAGATGAACAGGCAATGAAAGGTCCTCAGCCTTGCTGGTAATCAGAGAAACGCAAATTTATAAAATAAGGCATCATTTTACATTCATGAAACTGGCAAAAATATAATTCTAACAATATCGATTATTGGAAATAGAAGATGTATGGAAATAAACTCTCATCGTCCACTGCTGGTGGGAGTTTAAATTGGAACAAATGGTAAGAGAGATGTGGCAATGCCTGGTAAGGTTGAAGAGGTGCACACCTGAAAGATGAGACAATCCCACTTCTCATTATTTTCTCTTGGGAAACTAGCACGTCGATAAGGAGATATTTACTGCACCATTTTGTATAACAGAGAACCCTAGAAAGTGCCCAAATGAAAAAAAAATTGTTATAGATTCAATGTTAGAATTCTAAGGTAGATTTGTATATACACTGATAAAACCTTAAAAACATAATATTGACAGTTTTGTTTTGTTTTTTTAAGTACAACGCAGAAAGTTATTTACAGCATGGTATCATTTTGGAAATGTTTAAACTCACAAAACAATGCCACATACTGTTAATGTATCATAAGGATAAAACATGTACTAGACATGAAAACATCCAGCAGCGGGAGAACATGGAAAGGGCTGAGGCCTGAGGGGCAAGAGAGGTGGGCAGTAACTCTGATTCAGGGTGCACAGATTCAAAAGATGACACCATGACAACATTTGTTCATTTGGGGTGGTAGATACTTGGGTCTTTATTATATTATCTATTGCCTTTTTTTTTTTTTTTTTTTGGCCAAAATAAAAATTTTAAAGAACTCTATTTAGTAAAAAGACATAAACAGCTCTGAGATCTCTGCCCCCAGTCTAGACCTTCCCGAGCATTAAACCTCTGACGGCTGCCTACTGCACCTTTACACCTGAACTCTTCAAACACCCAATGTCTAAAATGTACTTACTTTCTCCTGACTTCTCCTTGCCTTTCCCACATCCTCTTTTTATGGATGTGATCACATGAACACTCCTCTGCCTGAAACTTTCCAAAGATTCCCAATATTCTCCAACCACTTAAAGAGGATAAAAGGGTAGGGGAAAAACTTAGTTCAAACAACCAAGCAAATTCTGCACAGAAGTTCAAACTGCACAGAAGCAGAGATGCCCTCATAGAGCAGGATGGGGCTCAGCCTCTCTCTAGCCCAGCGGGCCAGGCCTGAGGGAGCCCCTCAAGAAACAAATGGAAAATTCTTAGATGCAAAATAAAACATCTTAAGAGGACAATCCAAAGTCCTTCATCATCTGGCCCTCCTCCACATTTCCAATCACGTCCTGCCATGCTGTGCTGGGAGCAGTCCCCTCTGAATGCTCCTATCCACACACACTGGTGTGCCTCACCTCTATGCCCAGCAGATCAGAACCCTGTCTGGCACTACCACACATTCACACACACACACACACACACACACACAAATGCTCCTCCCTTTCTCTCTGGACACCACTTAAGCACATCGTCTTGAGCCTTACCTTGTGAAGGAGTCTCTACAACCAGAAAAATGGTTCATCTCCCAGCACTAAGGAAAGCAGGGGCCTGCAGCCCAAGGCAGTTATGGCCCTCCGCCTGTCCCAACACACTCCCTTCTGCCCCAACACCTAACCTTGCCTCCTGGGGCTTCTCTATCTCTTGCAACAAATTCAGCCAACAATGTAACTGTTGTTTTACTCCCACCTCTAACATTTTTATTATCTTCTAGCTGCTGCCACTGTGAAGGTTCTTACAGCACTGATCTGAGAGCTGCCTTGCTGTCTGACAATGAATGAAACCCTGCTAATAACTGACTTCAATTCCCTCTCCATTAATGATGACAGGCTAAATGGGGCAGCCAAACTGAATGCTGCTGACAGCTTTAAATGGCAACACATTAAAGCAAAGGGTGCAAGGTCAGCCTTTTAAAGTTGTAGCACTTAACAAGGTTAAAATCCAATCTGCTTAGAAAAGTCAGGAAGTCCAATTTATCAAGTCAGTATGGAAGGATCAAATTCTGGGGCATTCACAGTAATAAAATTCACAGAAGACTGATCCTATAGAATGCCATCTTGGACTGAACTGTGTCC